>JANHFT010008524.1:203867-224525 GCA_032467955.1 Pseudoxenodon macrops
ATAAAGTAATTGGGGGGAGCTTATTTTTTTTGGAGGGGGCTTATTTTAGCCCATGTGCCGAAAAGTCCAATTGGGCTTAATATCGGGACAGGTCGTATTTTGGGGGAAACACGGTAGTAGTTCAACTCCCATAGAACAAAAGCATGAACACTTTATATTCTAAACGGGAGCGGCCACAAACATGTTTTGGTTAGCTGTAAGATCTCACAGCTCAATTTTTTTTTTGTAGTTACCTGGATGAAGAAGTTCTAGCTCTTTCTCCAGAGACTAATATTTGGAGGAAAAGGTAATCTAGGAGATAATTATTCTGACTTATTTCAAGATTTCTATAAGGATTGAGGTGAATTTGAAGAGAATTACAAGAAATCCATCTCTAATTATAAAGAATGTTTGATCATTGGGAAGCAGAAGTATAGGAATCCTTTTTTTTTACAAAAGTCTGAGTGATTATCAGCCTTTTAGTGGATATCCAGTTTTTTTTGGAGTTCAGACATCGTAGTCATAGCCAATAAGTGATAATGAAGCACAGTCTCAGGTTTTGAGGCTTTCCAGAAAAGCTATTGTACTTACAAGAATCAGTATTTAACATATTGGTTCCTTTCTCATGAGACTGATTACTCAGCATGATTCTTTACTGGTAGCATCAGATCCTCTAAGAGCATCTGTTAACAAAGCAGATACATCTGAATCATGCAGATCTTATTATCGCTATGATTTTTCTGTTTCATTTATTGGCAAGACCCACTTATAGTGACTTGATCATTTAATTACCTGTTGGTCACTGAAGAGCTGTTGTAATCATTACAGTTCTGTTTTTTAATCAGAAGATTTTTCTCCCATTCCTTCTCTTTAAAAAAAAAACCCACGAGAATAAAATCTGACACAAGAAAAGAAAAGAGTTTGTTTCATAAAGATAGTTTTCAGCATCCAATTGTAATGGAGTCTTCCCACCACGGTTGTTAATCATAATGGTAATAACATGGGTCAGTTATGTGATCGATAATGATTTTAATGATCTTTTTGTAGTGATCATTAAACAAATTGTCGTGTTAAGCAAATCCATGGCCCTTAAGCAAAGCAATGGTTTGCTATGGATGTGATTTTGCTGAAAATGGTGGCACCCACAGAGACACTGAAGGAATTGGCTCCTTGATGCCATCAACAAGTTACTACCGGTTCTAAAGAACCGGTTAGAACTGGTAGGAACTCAACCTCTGGACCTGACCATCCAACTTCAAATCTGAATTATATCTAGGCCATTGTAACTTCGAACAGTTGCTAACATTTGATTTTGTAAAAGAAAAAAAAATCTTAACTGTTGAATCTATTTTATTTAACAAGTTATTTAACAAATTGGTCCCATAGGCCATCCCAGTGCTACAAACGAGATAAGTCCTAGCATTTCTTGACCTGCTGCCTAGAGGCTGCAAGGGACCAGAAGGGAATAAAGAAATGAAATAAAATCCTAGCAAAATATAAATATATTGTTTAGCTAGAAATTATTTCTTTGTTTCGGCTATGACTCTAGATAAGGAAATAAGTCCAGAGTACTGATAGAAAAGCATATGGACCCAGTGCACTGGCAAATGAGTTCAGGGACCTACTGGGAAGTTCCCAGTGGGTCCTCCCAGTGGGTCCAACCTGTAAAGGGCCTATGGACTCAACACTAGAATAACAGCCTAGAAAAAGGGGACAGACAGAATAAGATAATATCTATCTAATGCTGAACCTATGATTGTTTGGTTCATTTCAAGGAATAGAATAGTTCTTCTCTTCTTCCCTCCCCTCCATTTAATTAGTATTTAAGGTAGAAATGCTGAATCCAGTTTTCCATGTAACTCTGTGGAATAAAGCTGTCACATCCTGACAAATAGATACAAAGGATTGGCAAAGCTATGTGAAAAACTGTATCTTGAGCAGATTATAGTTATAAATCAATTGAAATGTGTCATAATGGAAGAGGATTGTCTAAATGTGAAATGTTTTAAGCCAAAGTGTATGATACCATAGATGAGTAAGAAAAGTATTGAGTTGTAGGCAGCTTATAGGTATCTATTTGCCATCAGTCTTTGGAACAACTTCCAATAAAGCCATTTTATAAGGCTTATTTCATGATACTTTAATAGAACACAGTATTAGTTTTCCAGTAGTCTCAGATAAATCATCCTGGCCCTCTTCAGATAATCTTTTATACTCAAGGAGGGGAAATAGGGGCAGATATGCCAGTATTGTTCATCCATGGTTATTCTAACGGCCTTCTCTAGGTTGAGGTGATTGTCATTGACTTAATCATTAGTTTTAAACTTATTTCTCTTATGTACTAGGATTCTTTAATGAGACTTTATATATTTATTTATCTAATGATATTTATCTAGTTAGTTTATATAGAGAGCCAGTTTGGTCTAGTGGTTAAGGCACCGGAATAGAAACCAGGAGGCTATGAGGTATAGTTTCATTTTAGACATGAAAGCCAGCTAGTGGCTTTGCTCCAATTATTCTCTGTGAGCCCAACTCACCTCACATGGATGTTGTTATGAGGAAAGAGTATTAGGTATGTTCACCACTTTGGGTTACTTCCAAAGGATAATATTAAAGCTGGAATAATAAATAAATAAATAGTCACCATCTCACAAAACATGACTCTGGGCAGCATATAATAAAAAAAACAAATCATGAAATAAAGAATATTAAAAACATTACACAATTAAAATTATGTTGCTATTATTATTGAATTACTATTAAAGTTTTTGTTATTACTGTTACTAAATAACTAGGAGAGAGGTTATTCAATATTATAAGCAATGTAGCTTCCATGTGATCTGGCATCTCTCTGCATCTCTACTCTTCAGCTTTCCATGTGGCAGTATTGATATGTTTGGTGCAGACTTGATAATGTTGACAATATATCAGGTTCAGAATTCAAATCAGAAATGGAGGAAGTCAATTCTGCCATACTCAGAGGAGCAATTAGATTTTGCTCCTCTGGCTTTTTATCTAAGTCCTGCTTCTCCTTATCATCTTTAGATGAAAACCTGTTTAAGGAAGCTTTGATAATTATGGCATATTGCTGTGGGGAAAAAAACTATGACATAAAACACTAAACAGTCATGGCTCCCTAGATATAAAATGAAGAGATCTACAAGACTCCTTATGGATAACAATTTTAGCTTGTTGGCAGTCTATTATAAAGTTTATTTACTTTTAAAAACCTATAATATTCTTTTAATTTCTATTGTTTTCATAACTTCTGTGATTTTATGAAAGCAATCCTGAGGAAACAGGTCTGTGGATTCTATGGGAGATACTTACTTTGCTTTTGGCTGCTAATTTCAGCCATCATGTGGGTCCGTTTGAGTGAAGTAACATTTTAGAAAATCTGTATGCTTTGTTGCTAAAATATTTTATTTAGATCAACCATTACATGAGAGTGGCATATGAATTTCATCGCTACCAGCATGAGTACCCAATACCTATAATTATGATAATAAAGCCTCTGTTAAAAATAATTTGCAGGTTTTTGATGTCGATTTGCAAAAGTACCATCAGGATAATGGGCTATATACATTTACTTTTAAAAGCCCATGATTATTATCAGTGCATACTATTATTATCAACAACAATAAAAATATAAATCAGGTTCTTGTGGGATGGTTTACACTAATTGGGTTTAACACTGGATTTTAGATTTGTGCTGACTGAATTTTTATACTACATATTAAAAATTGTAACAATGGACTATTTAATCCTGTGTAGAGAAGACTGCAGATTTTCATAAATATACTTATCTCATTTTTCTTTTTATTTCAAACAACAGCAGAATGGATTAATTGGGATAAAAAAGAGTCAATTTTGTCTTATAACAAAAATTAAAATGCAGCTGAAACCAGAGAGCAATCTGGAACATCTTGATCACATCATTATTAAAGATGGCACAGATGGGAAAGAATAAAAAAAAAGTTCTTCTAATAGATAAATACCTCTTGCTGAAGCTACACAAGGGAATTTTCTTTGTGTGGCAATATGAAGCAGAATCACATTGTTATCAGGATGTTTGAAATGAAGATTGCTTTTTCCATTAAAGTCTCTCAAAATATTGTACATTAAAAATGATATCCCAAAGATGCCAACAATGACAAACATACTTTGGTTGATTTTATATCCATTTCATGCAACGACGACTGACAGAAAAGATGATGGTCCGGAAAGAAGATCATTAGTCACAATTTTGGCTCAGATAGAAGTGAAATTACTGTTAGAAGAATTAAGTTATAGGACAGAATATCTTTTTCCCACACTTTATATATGTACATAAATATAAGTTGGTTGCCATTCTTTCAAAATGTTAAAAAAACAGCTTAATTGAGGCCAGGGTGTTAATTTACTGGACCTCTGCCATGTGTATGCAGGTTATATGAGGAGATATCAATTTTTACAGGGACCTTGGCTTGGGTTTTGTTTTGGTTTTTAATGGTTTGTAATTTGTTTTATGTTTGCTCCTCACAGTTTCCTTGGATGGATGGGTGTTGGTAGAAATTTGATAAATAAATAATCTGTTTTGTGATATCAGGAATTTGAAGGGGCCCATTTAAGCTGATATCAACCTGCTAATTAAAGCATGAATCCAATTTAAAAGATCCCCAACAGATGGTTGCAGTGTCTGTTGGATTGACGAAGCATTTTCTCCCTTCCTAAATTGTCTCCTCTGTTCCTCTTGAAACTTCCAGAACATCCAAAGCTTTTGGCTGATCTGATGTTACATTAAAACAATGTCCTTTGTGAATTCTCTGAAATTCCATGACTTTGGTCTCAGAAGGACTTTCCACAGAAATTAGATTTTTGATTTATTGCTTTTGGGTGTTAGTGTATATGTAAATGAATATTCTCTATCTTTACCTTGGCTTTCTTGTTTATGTCACCCATAAAGGATTTGCCTCTGCAAATAATGTTCACTCTTGACCTACATTTTTCCTCCAGTATTTGCAGTGTAGGCTGAGCAGAGGCTGTTGTGAAGACAAGAGCCATAAATCTAAACCAAATCCAGAAATATTTTGTATATTCAGTTTATCATTTGTACAGAACGTGTTCATATGCGCATTCATAGAGAGAGCTTCTCAGTTTGGACCCCAGTTTTCTAGGAATCAATTTGAAATGTAATTCAGTTTTATATGTGCATCTTTAATGAAAGAGTTCAACTGAACACATGGAAGGAAACATGACATCAACCTGCTCTTTTTCTGCAGCCTTCAGCTGCTGATCTGCCCAGATTATGTTGATTCTGATCCCCTGATTGATGGGTTCCCTGTTGCTTTGTTTCCCGGGTGGCATCAGGAAAAACAGTTACAACTTTCCTTTCACTTGGGCTAGTTTATATGGTTATGAAAGAAAACATCCATAATACCATGTTTCCCCAAAAATAAGACAGGGTCTTATTTTATTTTGATCCCCAAAATAAGAGCTTGGCCTTATTTTCGGTGAGGTCTTATTATTTTTGAGGTGTAGGAGGCAGCGAGCATGATCATCTCATGGCTGCTGCTGTGTTTTGGGGAGGGCTTATTTTTGGGGGATGGCTTATTTTAGCGCATGCACTCAAAAGCCTGATTGGGCTTATTATCCCGGGAGGTCTTATTTTCAAGAAAACAGGGTAGAGACTGGGGGAGGGGGAGAAACCAGACCAAAGATAATATTTGCCCACAGTTGAAATGAAGCCCAGAAGGCAAATTGAATGGAACCACTTCAGCTGGCACAAGTCAAAAAGAATAATTTTGAAATAGAGCTGAAAAAAATGGTCAGTGGTTGCCTTCCAGGCATGCTGAGTAAAAAAAGTCAGGGGTCTGTACTTATTTTAGGACAAAATAGCCATACAGAGCAGCCCTTTATCTATCTACTATACATACAGTAATCAAAATTTCAGCAAGAGACTTTATCAAAATCATTGAACAGAACTAAATGTACATAATGAGAAACTGTTTAGAAATGAATGCAACTTTTCTGAATTCTTTCAAGAAAATATAGAGCGTATGTTTAGTAAGTAAATCTGTAACTGATTTTTCAATACTACCTAAAGCTAAAATTAGTTTTTTTCCCTTTTCCAATTATCTGATGCAGTTCAAAAACAGGAATGATGAATGATCCTTTTTCTGCCTAATACACTTTTTATTTCATTTGGCTGCTGTGGTTATTTCATTTGCTGGCTTTATAAAAAGCTGATTTGCATGTCCAATAATTCCACTGAACTGTCTCTGATTAGCTGGATATAATTTACCTGTTATATTATGATTAATCATAAAAAGTGGGCAATCCAAGTGGTTAATCCAGCTCAGGTAAATTCTGAATCTATAATTTTGATATGAGTATATAACTGCCGTGTCTCTTTATATATCTGGTTGTGTTCAAGTGGAGATCAGAGAATCATTTGTCAAGGATAGTTTAACTTGGATGTCTGCATTGGGAAAGATGAGCTAAATATCTCTTTCCAATTCTCTGCTTGTTTATATATCTAAAGCCTATATATCTATTTATGGAACAAATCAGGCTCTTAATATGACTAAAGCATAATCAAAGAAATCAAGATAGGTAGGAATAAAATCAAGGGTTCCTACCTGTGTGATTCTTTTTTAAAAAAATACATGCAAATGTATTGATTTGTTAATGAAGTCTAACAAGGGAAATGGAAATTATGATTTACATATTTTTCACCACTGTTGCTTGTTAGCAATTAAAATGTAGCACTACTAACAAGTAATAAATACATCCCTCATTAATAACATCTCACAATGATATATTCCAACTTCAAAAAAGCATCAGTTCTGATACCACATTTCAGAATAAAAAGTAAAACATTTCAGAATAATCCCTTTTTCTCAGTAGTGCAAACTCATCAGGGACTCCAGCTAGACATAGCAGATGCACATAAAAAGTTATTCTTTTTGTTAATTATATTTCAGAAAAGTATAGCAAATTAAGAACAGTACAATTACTATCATATTTTCCATGCTGACTGGGGAATTCTAGGAGTTGAAGTCCACACATCTTATAGTTGCCAAGGTGGAGAAACATTGGTCTATGTAGTTAAAATGTCCAATAAGGAGTTCTGATTCGGAAAGTTTCTCAAAATCAGAAACTAGACAAATTACTCTCCTGACCAAGGTAGTTATGAACTTAAATTACCTTATAGTCAGAATACAAAGAACTAATGGCTGTAAAGATGCAATTTAAGACATTGGTTGTAACCCATAATCCTTTCATGATTTGCAACCTTGGTATCTATGGGTCTACTTTGTCCTACTGTTTTCTGCCTAATAAGATTCAGAAGAAGGGTCTACCTTTGGGTTTCTTCTTTAATAGAATGTCATCTGTAGAGTTCCTGCAATGGGAACCCTCATCTGCCCCTCCTTCTTTGAAACAGCATCCTCTCAACTAAGATTAGATTCATCCAGTGGTGAAGCCCGGTTCTGTGGGCGTGGCTTGGTGGGCGTGGCAGGAGAAGGATACTGCAAAATCCACATTCCCACCCCACTCTGGGGCCAGCCAGAGGTGGGATTTGCCGGTTCTCATCAAAATTTCCGCTACCAGTTCTCCAGAACCTGTCAGAACCCCTGGATTAACCCCCTTCCTATGTCATTTCAGAAAGTTACTTAAAGAGGGCTGTTGCAAAACTCTGTTCCAAAGAGAGGGATACAGTAGTGTTCATTTTGCTACTCCCTTGGTCCATAATTTATTGCAGTATACTTTCTCTAGGTTTGGAACTGGTATTACTTTTGGGTTTTGAATGTACTCATTTTAAATGTCTTTCCATAGTGGGTTTTGTAAGCTACTCAAACACTATGGAATAGTGTGGCATATATAACCTAGTAAAAAAACCAACATCAGACTCAAGTCCAAAGATGAAACTGCGAGATCCAATCAAATTCAATCCTTTATTGCCTTACATCTAATGTAATAAACTTAACAAACTAAAGCTATAGCTTTCTTAACTACTAGATATATCCTGAGAGATTCTTAGGTGTGACTATGCTAAAACTCTTTCCCTATCCCATCCAGCTTGGGACTAAATAGTCTCTTAAACTGGTCCTCCTTTAGTAAAAATCTGTGTTGTCAAAACTCTTATTCACTGATGCTCCAGGTGTTCATTGCATCACAATTTTTGTCCTGAAAGGACAGAAGAGAATTAAGGGCTTATTCCTCAGTTTCCCCTCTCCTTAACAGAATAATTATAAATCTTTTGGATTTCATAGATTGCAAAGTGTTCTATAAACAGAAGGCTATTAACAAAAAAAAAATCATTTTTACATTTAACTTTTCTTTCTCCTAGCAAAATAGCTTGAGTATGGTTAGAACACAGGAGCACGCCATTCTGAGAGACTCAGCAAACTTGGAATAATCAAGATTAGCTGATGTCAGATGATGAGAGACTCTAGCAATTATCCTCATTGGTCTATTAAATTAATTTATTATGCAGCAATCTATAATCCGCTAATAAAATGGTATGGTGCAATCCCAGATGCTCACATTTGGAGTGATGAGAGATGATAGCCTTTTTAATCCTTCTGCATTTTAATTCTATTGGCAGTTTGGAAATCACACTGAGTAGGCACTTAGTTGTGGCTGGAAGCCAGGATCTCATTTATGGAATAACCAAATATCTTCTAGAAGATGAAATTCCTGTACTAGCAGCTTTACCATTAAATATACATTAAAAGATATAATGTATTATGGCCAGGGGTGGGTTGTAAATTGTTTTGCTGCAGGTTTGCTCAGGGTCGCACCTCGCGGATGCATGCAAAGTGTGCGTGCGTGCGCTCACACAGCACTCAAAAAATAGCTTCTGTGCATGCACAGAAGAAAATTTCAAAATGGCGTTTCCCATGGAGAAACCAAAGGAAGCGGCTCCATGACATCATCGCCGAGTTACTAATGGTTCTATAGAACCGGATAGAACCGGTAGGAACCCACCTGATTATGGCAATAATATTTACATGGCTAATTCATATGTGGGACGATTTGCACCCAAAATGAGTGCAACAGCCACTCATTTTTAACACACACACACACATACTTAATGTTGATTCAATCCACATGTTGAACTTTGACACTGATCTCTAGATGAGAAGTGGGTAATCTGCACCCCATCAGACTAATATACTCTCATTACCCTACTTGCAGGTGGACACCCAGATCACACTATCAGATTTTCATTAGCAGAAGAATCAACTATTGGCAGCAAAAAAAAAATTTTTTTTTCAGACTTAAGGGTGAACATGGGCTTAGTTTGTTTCCCAAAGAGGATGTTTCTTCTACATGCTTGTGGAGCAGTAAGTAATCCCTTGCTACCATCTACCCCAACAACTTTCCCAACAATAACAGATCACTGCTTTTTTATTGATTTGGGGCTTATGGTCATGGGAGGTTGATAGAAATCCCTATGGTTACCACTCTGAAAAATACCTTAAAAATCAATCTCCATCAACCATCCAGGATAGGTAATATCAAAAAATGGAGTCCACAAAAATACTGGAACATTAGTTCTAAAGGTTATAACAACAGAAGCAGAGGTGGGTTCCTACCGGTTCTATCTGGTTCTATAAAGTAGGTAGTAACTCCACGGTGACATCACAGAGCTGGTTCTGTTGGTGGTTCCGTGGGTGCCTTCATCTTGGATTTTGCTTCTGCACGTGCGCAGAAGCTAATTTTTGACTGCCGCCCATGCACATGCTTTGCACATGTGCTCGAGATGCAACCCTGAGCGAACTGGAAGTAAGAAGATTCAACTGAAGATTGAAAGCCTGATTAGCATTTCCCCTTTTCTTCCTCTTAAACCAAAGTGAGTCAAGGAGGAACAATTTTCAGTTTCTTTCTCACACTATTTCCCCCCACTCTAAAGCTAATTTATGTTTGACTAACAGCTGTTTACAGGGAATCTGGTTGAAAGTACAAACATTGTCCTTACAATCCCAAAAGATGTACCAAAACTAAAAGAAAGTAAAAAGTACTGAGAAATACTGTCTTCATTCATTCTGTCCAATTATACTGTGCTGGGTAGTCTCCTGCAATTTTCTGGAATGTTAGGTGGCAGAATGATGGTCACCAACTTCTCAAATTCAAAGTACAGGAAAGTGATCATAATTTAAATTGAGACATTAAAGGCTCCCATCCCAAAGTCTCATACACCCAAGCCGATCAGTCTTACCAGGGTTCAGCTGAAGCCTTTAATCCTCCATACAGACACCCCACGTCCTCCAGGCACCATGAGAGATAGCAACAACATCACTTGGGTCACTGAGGATGGAGATGTACACTTGAGTATCTTCAGGGTATTGATGGAACTTTATCTTATGAACTCACCCGTCAGCTTCATGTTGATGTTAAAAAGGAGTGGAGAGAGTACTGAGCCCTTCAGCATACCCCAAAGGAATGGCTTTGGACTAGACCTCTCACTTTCTATCAATACCAATCGGAACGGGCCTTGGAGAAAGGACCCAAAACCAGCACAAGACTATGTAAGTCTGCCCCAGTAAGTTGGATAATATTTGGAAACCCATTCTTTCTGATTTTTAAACAATCATATTCCAGTATTTGAAGGCTGCCACAAAGAAGAAGGGGGTCAAATTATTCTCCAAAGCACCAGGGGACAGGACAAGAAAAAATGGTTGGAAACTAACCAAAAAGAGAAACAAACTGGAAATAAGGAGAAACTTTCTAACAGAGAGGACAATTAACCATTGGAACAGTTTGCCTCCAGAAATCATGGGTGCTCCATCACTGGAGGTTTTTAAGAAGAGACTAGACAACCACTTATCTGAAATAGTATAGGATCTCCTCCTTGGAGACCTCCAAGGTCCCTTCCAGTTCTATTCTATTCTATTCTATTCTATTCTATTCTATTCTATTCTATTCTATTGATTATATTTTATATTTTCCTCTAGAGTCAGAATCAAAAGATGTTTACTGAAAATACTCACAAAAGTACATTATACTATTTCATTGTGTTTTTTTAATCATATATAATAGATCATTCAGCTGTGTATGCTGAATGTGTATTTGTGTTTATATATGTATGCATGTATATGCATATGTACTGTATGTGTGTGTAAACATTATCTATAGCTAGTCTGAAACTCTGTAACTCTGTTAATTTTTGTGATTTATCAGTATCCATGTAAAATATAAAATGAAGCCATCAATTTTGTTGGCGAGAATTGCAAAAGTCAGTATATCTCCACTCAAAAGAAACAGGATTTTGAGTTTCCTACGTTCACCTCAATGCAATATATTTTGTCATTCATCCTATAGTTTCATGTATTTTGTTTAGCCAGAAACAAATTAAATTCTGGCTTAGTGCAATGCATAAGCCCTACCTTTAGCCACACATATATTAACTTTGCATAGTTTTTTTTGTGAAAACTGAGGAATTTGGAAAACATATCTGGCATTTGTCTTCTTTGCTTGTAATCATATAAAGCTTGCAATTTTTAGTTTCCTCACTGGAAATCTAATTCCCCCCAAGTCCTAATCTACAATGGGATCCCTTTTGTTTAGGTTCGTTTAAGTTAGAAAGCAAAGGATTGATTGCAGTCTACATAATGGGAAATCCCCTTGTTACTGGCAAATTCAGTGAAATTAATCATTTGTAGACTTCCTCTGCCCAATATAAGGTAGAAAACTTCAAAAGATCACCCTGTTTCAAGTTATTTCAGATACTTTTCCTTCTGAGCTATTAATCACAAGATCTTGCCTTGGATATATAGCCTCATTATTCATTGTATACATTAAAAAACCTATTTATCAATCTCAGTACTGTTACCATGAAAAAAGTAATATCCAATGAAGAAACTCACTTTCAGCTACCATAATCCCTCAGTATTTGGCACTCTGACCAAGGTAAACGTGAGGTTTATGAGTCCAACACAACTCTAGAGCATTAATTTAAGAAATGCTATTATAAAGGACTGTAGCCTTAATGCCATTTTATCTTGTTATTGAACTTTCAAACACTACAGTTGATAAGTTCTAATAAAATAGGTTCTAAGAAAATGTATCTACACAAAACCTGTCTAAAATTGGCAGATTATCACTCATAATGTTGTTTTCTTTTTTTCCCCCTGAGGATTTTTTTTTCTTATCATCAACTTCTATTGCTGGGTGAGGAAAGCAAATCCCAGTCCTGGTACATGAGTCTTGCTCTTAATAAATGTATCAGTGGAGTCCAATGATAGTCCAACCTAACAACCTTTCCAAATGAAAACTGTAGGATATGGGAAGCCCTGGTAAATACAGACTCTTGTTTTATTTCAAACTTCTCAGTACATATTTCTTACATACACACAACATAATATAAGAAGTTACAATGACTGTATTTTCCCCACAATTAATTACAAGTAGTTCTTGAGTCATGACTTCAATTGAACCCAAAATTTCTGTTGCTAAGCAAAGCAGTTGTTATGTGACTTTTGCTTCATTTTATGACATTGTTTGCTACAGTTGTTAAATAAATCACAGTGGGTAACTGAATCATATGGTCATCTGGCTTCTCCATTGACTTTGCTTATCGGAAGATGGCAGGAAATGTTACAAATGGTGAGCAGGGCAACTGTCATAAATACATGCCAGTTACCAAGCACCCAATACTGATCACATAGCCATGGGTATGTTGTAACAGTTGTAAGGGTGAAAACCAGTCATGAGTCGCTTTTTGTCACCGCTGTTGTAACTTGAATGGTAAATGAATAGCTGTAAGTCAAGGAATGCCTGTCACAATTCTTTGAGAATCAACCATATTTTTTTGATGAATATGTGTGTCATGGCTGCTTATATGGCTTTGTATTGTCATGGAAAACAACACAAAGCCACACACACACCTCGTTCCTGGAGTCACAGTTTGCGCTGCACTAGAAACCACAGCAAGCACATTTCAGAGAGGGAAAATCTCCCTCCATGTCCAACCGGGTTTCAGTGAATTTCCTCAGTGAATAGATCAAGTCTGACAGGATTAATGTTTGCAGATTTTCTTTTAAATTATTCATTTAGCCATAACCCAAGATGTCTTTCTTAAAATGTACAGGTATAGTCTCTTTAGTCACCTTTTATCAGAGCTTATCTATAAAATGTTTTTATGATAGGCCTCAGAGGAATGTATAAGTGAATATGAAATAGGACAACTACCTCAAATAGCATGTATAAAAATCCTCAAAGTCATCAAGATACCTCATGGCAAGGAGAATAATATTCTTCATCGTTTACTGATATACTTGACTAAATGGGCTCATCTGTTTTTCATGAATTATTGGATAAGCGTGTACAGACCAAAAGCAGAGGGCACTGCAGATTGTATTAAGAGTAGAGAATTTGTTACAAAGGGAAAAGATACTCGAGCTGAAATAGACCTAATGGAATTTAAAATAGATTATAAAAGGAGCCACTAGTATTAGGATGTTAGTTTTGATGAAATCTCCTCCCAAGATGAGAAACAGACTTCTGTAATGGCTACTTACATAAATGTAATTATTTTTATTAGGTACTCTACAAGCCTTCACTATAATATAGTAAAACAATAAATATTACATGTTTAGACAAGAGCCAGAACTTTTCACAACTCCAAGAACTTCAGTGCCAAAAGTTACATGATTTACAGGCGACTAGTTTAGTCTTTATCCTCTCTGATGATAGAAAACATTTGTGTAATTGATTTGACTTAGCAGGGTGGAGAAAGAGAACAAAAGAATTGGATCATCTCTTTGGAATAAAACTGTACCCTTAAGTAAGTTGTATGCATATACTGTACTCAGTGGTGGGTTCTAAATGTTGTTACTACTGATTTGTTCAGGAGAGCGCTGCAGTCACACACACACGCATGCGCAGTGCTTTAAAATAATCCAAGATGGCGGCACCTATGGCACTGCTGAAAGAACCGGCTCAGGGGTGTGGCAGGCCCAGGTTACTAATGGTTCTACTGAACTGGGCCAGTAAGTTACTAACAGTTCGGTAGAACCAGACTGAACCGTTAGGACCCTACCTCTGACTGTACTTATTATAGAAATAACAGAAGATTATGTCCTGATTGCTCTATTATTTCTATTTCTGCCTTAGGCACAGAGCCAGTTGAATGCACTTGGGCCAGTCACTCCCTCTCATCCCTAAAAAGAAGCAATTGCAAAGCACTTTGCAATGGATGGTGGGGAATGGAAGGATTTATATTCGATTTATATTCTTTGCAGACCCCTAGTCATTTGCATTCTTTTAGAGAGTCACTGAGTCATCTGGAGGTTTATCTGTATCCTCAGGGTCACCTGAGTGGTGCAAATGGATGTGGAGCCTTCTTGGAACTGTTGAAAGGACTGTGTTATAGTTCCTTCCACTCTGTTGACAGAGGACTGTTGCATTTTGACATAGATAGCCTGTTTGACCCCTCTTTCAGTGAAACTTCTTCAAAGCAAAAACAGAAGGTCCAGTTGCCTCTTGAAAAAGCATCTTTGGGACAACCATGACCTGGATGACTGGGAATCTCCATAGACAATTGCAAACCACTTTTGAAAAACCCTGCCAGGAAAACCGCTAGGACTACTCCAGGCAGTTATCTGATTCAAAGACACACAAACAAAGCTGTCAGTCCCATTTGATCTACAGATAGCTGCCTCAACAGCCTATAGCATCTGTCATAACCTCGCTTTTGCAAGTAACACTCTTCCAGTGATTCAGCCTCATCTTAGGAACAGCTGAAGGTGACTTCTATAGAGAATGGCACACTAATCAACCTCATGTTTATGGGACATGTAACACTTTATTTTTTTAAAAAAACTGTCTCAGTTTCAGACAATGTCTATTAAGAACTACACTGCCCAGATTTTCAATTTCTGTCCCAAGTGGAAAAAGATAGCCGTGTATTATTCAAAAGTCTGCAGTACCAGTACATACATTCCACTGACCTGATCAGAGATCTCATTAATCCATATTTAGTCAAACTGCGAAGTTTTAAACTAGAGTGATTTCAAAAATAAGACAGACTGCTGACCCTCCACCTCCAGCTAGGTGGATCTATAGGTCCCACCATCCACTCTACTGGCTGTTTTTGATGCAAGTTGCATATTAATTGTAGCATTCTTAAGACTTCAGTAGCAATAGATACTGTTTGTGAACTGTTGTAGAAGGGCTAAAAACCGATGTTTTCGATATAATTGCATCAATTTTGCAGAACTGTCACAAAAATGTAACCGTTCTGCAAAACTAAATAGCATACTCTGCGTTTCTGTGCTCCCATGAAAATATACTGACAATCTTTATTCCATAAATCCAATTGAACATATATAACAGCAAGTGCCGATATTATGTACCAGTAAGCAGAAGAAAAAGATCACTAGTAAAACATAAATAAATATAAAGTTTAATTTAAATTGTGAATAACTATCAATTATTTTAAATCAACTTTTTAATATAAAACTTTTCAACAGTAAATGTATGATTGGTATAACTAATTTCTCTGTTCTGTAATTAGAAGCATCTTGGTAATAAACCTGTATAGAAAAAGCATCTTCCTTGATGTCCTTCACTAGATTTATCTTTGCTGTAATTTAATATAAAACCGCTGACCAAGGATGAATAAACTGCTTTAGAAAGCACAAGTCAATGAAACATAATGTTCTAGCAAACACAAAAAATTAATAAATCAACTTAGCCAATTGAGGATCTGCAGAAGATGTAACCTTGCAACTATGGACTGTGGTAAAAAAACAACATGTGTTCTTGCTTTTCAAACCATAAAGAACACAATGCCAATGTTATCAATGGAGGAGAGATTGCTTGAGTCATTTCATTGATTCCAATGTACAGAGCAAACTTGATTTTCAGAAATGGTTCATATAATTTCTTTTCCATCATATACCTCTCTCTCTCTCTCTCTTTCTTTCAATTTAGTGTAATTGTGTTATAAATTTTTTTGTGGCAGTTCACCTTATTTTCAATGAGGTTGCAGCATGGATATAACATTCTTAACAGTTGTACCACAGTCTGTCGCAAAGGAAACAAGTCTAGCGAAGTTTCACATTTGTGTGTTCTCCAATCCCTTCTTGTTCCCTGACATGGCTACAAGAAATGGAAATCTATGCTTCTATTTTATTTAACCACTCTTTAGCATTAAACATTAAACTCTGCTCTCAAGTTGAAGTTAATCCTAACTATAAGTTGTTGAAAGAAGCTTACTTTGTGGATGCAGCTAAGATTAATAAGGTAAGCAAAAGCTAATTAAAAATAAAGAAAAATCTGAATGCAGCAAGTGAGATATTTCTACATTTGTATTTTGTTATATTGGAGACAAAGACTTTTATTCCTTGTTTAGAAAACTTCCTAAAATATTAAATGTTATAGGCAGGCCTGATTTTGCCAAATTACAATTCAGAACATAACATTTATTTTTAATTGTGCCAATAATGAGTGAAAAACAATAGTGTGGATATCCAAGAAAACAAAGAAATGAATTATTGAACAAATCAACCCACAGTTCTCACTCTAGGCACAAGCAACCTGGCTCATATTACCTTTGTTTAGACACATTGTTTGAAGGAATAGTGCCATGGAGAAAATTCTAATGATGAAAGGAAAGAGAAGAAAAGAAAAGATGAAAAGAAAGAGAAGAAAAGAAAAGAAAAACCAGCAGCAAGGTAGCGATGGATGCACCATTGGAAGGTCTGAGAAACCAAGTGAATTCTAAAACATTTGTCTATTCAGTGATTGTTGTTTTTGTACATTTAAGATTGAAATGTGCATTTAGTTAACAGTTTTAGGAAGAAATAAGTGATTTAATCCCTTTTTCTTGGTGTGATCCTCTGCCATCACTTCATGGTTACATTTACTGATGTATGAAGCAAAGAAAGTTGTTGGAAACTATTTTCCGTAACATTCATTATTTTATATTCTAACCTTAAAACTTGAATTAAAATCAATGCAGTCAGCCAATTGATGCAGCCCATGACAAAGAAGAACAACTGTTCACAAGAGGAAATATTTTATAACAAACTACCAATTCCATTATGTGGTGATGCCGAAGCCAAAAATGAGCAAAGTTATTATGATGGGGTAAGAAGAGGTTTTCTTGAAACAAGTTAAAGAACAGACTAATGATAATCAGCCAGATTCGAGGTCAGGATCAAATAAGTCATTATTCCATTTTAATTTTGATTCAGGATTCAAAGGCAACAGTATTTTATTTGAAACCATTCTGCATTTGACATTTAGTTCAATAAAAGGTTTAACAATTTAAGATAAATAGGCTAAAGTGAAGCAAAAAGATTCCCATCTCTCTTACTCTGACTCTTGATAGAATGGAATGAAATTAGCAGAGATGGATTTTCAAAAGAACTTTGGTAATTAAGTTTCCCCCAGAAAGTTTCATGGATTTGTTGCAATGATATTTTTTACTTATTATTTGTGCACCTATTTAAGGCAGTTAGGAAGAATTAAAAAACAACATCACAAGAACTGCAACCTTCCAGTTACGTGCATATAAAAAAGTTGTGATGAACCCAGTACTGAAAATGAGCAATTTCAAATTAATCTATTTAGAAAGAAAGGTTTTGTTAAAGTTCCAAGAATCCTCTAGCTTTTCTGAGCTGGCAGGTTTCTGGCATGGTTCATTGGCAAGATTGGCTTCTTCTAGTAATAACATATTATGTGCTGCTTCTGAAACTTTTTTTTTTAAAAAGAGGAATGAAAAAATGTAACTATTGTTGTAAACGTAATACACAATTATATATAATTATATATGGAAATACTCTTTGAGCAGCATGGTGGCCTAGAGGTGAAGATGCTCACACACACACACACACTCGGGAGGTTGAAAGTTCAATCCTAGGTAGCGACAGATATTTCTCTATCAGGAACCAAAGAAATAATATCTACTGTGAAATTTGCATAAGCATCAGGAAGGAAATCTAGACAAGTAAATGATCAGCTCCATTTAGTCACCCAAACTCATTAAAAGAAAAAAATGGAAATACTCTTTAAGCAAAGAGCATACTATCTCAGAGGCCATATATCACTTACACATTATCACAAAATCTCCAGAACCGTAAAGCCTACAAACTTGAAATTTGCCATGTATGTTCCTCTTGGCTTCTAGGTGCTCACTAAGAAAGGATTTTAAAAAATAACCATCAGAGCATTAGTATTTCCTATATTATTATAACATGTTTTGATGCTAAGAAGTTCTACTCCCCCTCTCTACCTGAAAAGAAATCTGATCCAAATGCAAAACATGAGGAGAGGAGTTTCAGTTTCAGTTTTACTTTCACAGCAGCAAGCGGGATAGGACAGGGGAAGCTTCTGTGGGGCAAGGCTGAGGGAGAGAAGGGGAAAGGATAGGGGAAGCTTCTGTGGGGCAAGGCTGGGGGAGAGGAGAGGCCGATTGTAACTACTCATTAATTTTCAAGCTTAAAGTGTCAATTTATCAAGCCCAATCACATAGTTATTCAGTTAGTCTTCTTATATTCATGTATTCCTTCATTCTCTCTCTGCCTCATAGAGGCATGCGGGTTCATTCAGCATGTCACAAATTCCCTAAAATTGAATGGATATAAAGCTAAAAGGTAGCCTTGGAACAAGAAATAAATCAATCTTTCTTCAACATTTTAAGAAAGGTCAAACGTTTTTGTTCTTATTTGGATTCTCAGTTGACTAGAAAGGCTTTTGTAAAGACTGAATTTTAAAAAACAAACAAACATCTTGTTATTTTTGCAGGGCTGAAAAGAAAATAATATGTGCTGCTGGCAAAATTGCTACAATGGCTAAAATCTTAGAAACTCCTGTTCGGAACTCAGCACTAAATAAAACCCCGCACTCAGGTATACTGCCATGTCTAATGTTCATGCGTGCCATCTTTTTAAAAAGAAAATAAGGAGAGAATGTAATATTTACCACTTAGGGGATGTTGAATATATTTGGGGGAAGTTTGGACGTGCTTGTTTTAATTCCTTTTTGCTTTTCATGTCGCCTTACAGTCCTACCCCAAAACTCCAAAGCTGAAGAAGCTCAAACGTGTTGCACTTCACATTCTAAGTCCACCCCAAAAGAAAGTCAAACACATGATGGAAACGCAGGCAAAAGACACACACCTCGTAGCTTGCAACCGCAGCTTGATGCTGAAAACGAGCCGCGCCTAGTTTCTCAAACCCAGATGTCCAGAAAAGCTTTTAAGCAGCTGGACGAGCCTTCAGTTGTTGCTGTACCTACCAAAGTGTTTGGCGAGGAAGAACTTGGAAGCAAAGGTCTACCGTGTAGACTTGGAACATTCCAGAATTCTTCTTACGTGTCTCAAGGAAAGCTTCAAGGTACTCATCCCGCTGCAGTGGATGGATTTGACTTTGGAGCGTCAGGCGAAAAGTATAAGCGCTTAAATGAAAGGCCGCGAAGAACAGAGGTCAGATGTAGCCCGTCGGCTAGACAGTGGAAGGCGACAACATCTGGGAAAACCGCAGGCTTTGAAGTCCAAGAAACTCCCGTAAGAGATGAAGGATCTTCATCTGACTGGAGCTTATTAAGCGAGACTCTTCACGTGAACCCTAGCGGTGGCTTTCAGCATCCCGTTCCAAAAATATATTCCAGGGGGCCTCTAGACTCCCATTCGGCGCTTCCCAGCACCCGTTCCCAGGTCAAGGAAGAGACTCCTGTTTTTTCACCCCGTATCAGTGGGCATCACGAGAAGGAACTTATCAAGAATCAAAACATAAATTGCACCGACGGCCACCTGACCGCAAATTCAAGTTGTACACCGTTTGCAGACTTGGGCGCCGTACGTCCCGCCGGCGCCCATCCGAGCAACGCTGTGCTGTATTCCGCGGCAGGGAAAAACTATAATTCGCTACAATCCAGGAGACACATACACAGGGTTATAGATTGCCAACAAGACAGCGGTTTTGAGAGCCCACAGATCAACTTTGATTAATCCCCAACATCAGGAAAACCCGGACAAAAGAGGAGATACTTAAATATATTTAAAACGAAAGGATGCGGAGAACGCGTGTGGTGATGGCCTTATGAGTGTTTTTGTTTATTTCTTTTATATTTTGACTGTCGTGTGAGGGCTCAACGTCGTAGGTATCCGACGTTATTGTTATAGATTGCCTTTCTCTGTGTGCGCGCGTGTGTTGGTGTGTGTGTGGGTTTTCTTTATACGGCGAGGTAATATTGAATTGTGTCGCAGGGAATTATCTATTTTTGCACTCGAGATTAGTGTGCAGTCCAATGCAAATTTTTTACATTTTATTTATATAAAAATAAAGCAAATACTTTGTGGGCCTAATGTATCAATCCTCGATCTCCCTCTACCCCATCCCCAAAAGCTGACAGCCTCTTTTTGTTGGTGACTAAATACTTTCTTTTTTTTCCCTATAGATTGATTGATTGATTCAATTTCTGTAGCTGTCCATCTCAATCGGATCGATTTCACAGTGATCAAAACCGTGAAAACAGTTTCACACACACACACACACACATATATATATAGGCAACTGAAAAGTGTCATAATAATTGCATAGAAATGAGCAGTGCAGCCAGGTACAGGTAGTCTTCAATAGAACACCCACAACAGAGTTCAAAATGTATTTATTTATTTATTTATTTATTATTTATTTATTAAATTTTTATACCGCCCTTCTCTCAAGAGACTCAGGGCGGTGT
>JANHFT010008524.1:234487-248194 GCA_032467955.1 Pseudoxenodon macrops
ATAAGATTCTGTATAATTCTGTTGTCTATAGTGTACTTAGGTTTAAATTTCAGAAGGAAGGAAGGTAGGCAGGCAGGAAGGAAGGAAGGAAGGAAGGAAGGAAAGAAGGAAGGAAGGAAGGAAGGTAGGAAGAAAGAAAGGAAGGAAGGAAGGAAAGAAGGAAGGTAGGAAGAAAGAAAGAAAGAAAGAAAGGTAGGAAGGAAGGAAGGAAGGAAAGAAGGAAGGAAGGAAGGAAGGAAGGAAGAAAAGAAAGAAAGGAAGGAAGGAAAGAAGGAAGGAAAGAAGAAAAGAAAGGAAGGAAGAAAGGATGAAAGACAGGAGAATGGAGGCTTGCCTCACTTCTGTGGAAAAAATATTTCATAGGGTGGAAGAAACAGCAGGAAAAGCTTTCTCTCTGGACCCCAACAGCCATTTTTAAAAAACTGATGAGTTCCTGTGTTGGGGGACAATGAAAAGTTACATTCCTGCCTGACCTTGTGGGATGGGCTGATATAATGGGGATAAGACATATCCTTGTGTGTAATTGTAGATAAAGATTTCTGCTTGAACTAAACTATGCTTTTGATGACTTCATAGACACATGCAAACTATTTTATTTTAGTAACAATATGTAAGTGATTTGCATTATTCAGGAATGTGTTTCTCAACTACCCAGTCCAGTCTATGAATCTCTGTGGTTTCTCATCCAACTACTAACCAAGTCTTAAATTGTTTAACTTTTGAATCTTGACAACGTGCTGTTACCTAATAAGACTAAATCAGGGTGGGTTCTGCTTCTTTTTGCTCCTGGTTTGCTCAGGGTTATGCTTTGTGTGCATGGGTGCACGCGTAGCAATAAAAAATCCAATATGGCGGCGCACACAGAGACACCGATGGAACCAGCTCCGTGGCATTACTGTGGAGTTACTACCAGTTCTATAGAACCGGATAGAACCAGGAGGAAAACCACCTCTGGACTAAATGAAAAAGAAAATGTACATTGGCCACTATTAGAAAGCTTTATCATATTCACATCAGGTTATAAACTAATGGGATGGGGCAAATGGGACAGTGCAAATCTTCATCACTCCTCATAACTAAAATAATCTGGTTTGAAATAATATTGCTGAACCAATTCTAAATATGAAGATTTGATAGTTATCAAATCAGATAAACAAATCAAATTTATTTATCAAATCCCTAAATGCTAAACATTCAGATAAAACTAGAAATAGCCAGATTTAGATTAGATCTTTGAACCCCTATAGGTTTTCAGTTTCTTATAAACTCATAATTTCTCCAATGAGTGTCTTCTAAGTGTAAAGAAAACTGTATCCTCTTGGATTTTAACATTTGATATCAGTGTTTGTTTTACATCGATTGTTTTTCCTGGACAAATTATGACAAAAACAAAATTAACACTACCAGCATATCTGTGCTTACAAGAAAAACACAAGCCAACTGATTATAATTCACACAAAATATTTGTAAACTCTGCTTGTGTTTCAGATTCAGACTCCAAACCTGCAACACTTAAATTATGTCTGAATTTGTGTCAGTATATATCATCCACTGCCTTCCTTGATCTATTTTAACTAACCTTTGCAGCTGCCTCTCTGTTCTCTAATTCTTTGGGGGAAATTTATTGAACATTAATCAGGACCATCCCAACAGTGTACGGTCCCCTAAAAATGAACCGTTACTTGTTTGCAATGATACTATATAGTTGTTGTGGCTCACTGGTAGCCTGCGAAGCTGGCAGATGAGTCGGACAGCATTGAGGACTATGGGCCAGCTCTGGAGTCTAGGGAAGGCTCAGATGGGGTCTCTGTATCAGAGGCAGAGATGGGGCCAGGGCCATCTGGGAGTGGTGTGCCAGAGGCTGCGGGGTCTGATAGCAGTGATGCAGAGGAACAAGAGGTGCCAGTCCCTAATGCGTGGATGCACAGAGCTGCTAGAAGACAAGAGCAGTTGCAAAGGAAAAGGACTATTAAGTAAGGCTGGGAGGGGACTCTCCCAGAAGACATAAAAAAAAGAGTTACCGGATATATGAGTTGCAAGAAGCAACTCATTTGGAACTCGTTTGAAATTATCTCGCAGCTCCATGTGTGACTCTGGATTCTGGATTGGTTTTGACTTTTCTTGTTTAGTTGCCCCCACGGACGTATCTTGAAATACTTTGGCAGAGTTCCATAGGACTAATTGAGATAACTCTGCCCAGACTGGAAATGAAACCAATTTCCAGCCGCTGTAAATAAAACAGAGGTTTTTAAAACATTGTTTGTTTGCCTTGGTGTAATCAAGAAGCCTAGCTCAGAACAATAGTCATGATGGGGAACCTATGACACGCATGCCACAGGTGGCACGTGGAGCCATATCTGCTGGCATGGGAGCCATTGCCGTAGATCATCTCCAGTGCACATGTGCATGCTGGCCAGCTGATTTCCAGCTAGCCATGCCTCCCTCCTTTCTCAGGAGTCTCCATGCGGCCCATTTTGAGGTGTCATAAAAATATCCCAATAAAAATCAGGAAACAGCAAGGCAAGCAATAAATCTTACTTTAAGATCAGAGGTTTATTTTCATGAGCAATTTTGAACATGAACAGCCATCTTAACATCAATAACCCATTACATCAATAACCCATTACAATAAGGTCCACTGACATAGCTGAATCCAGCAAGGATTAGCTACGGCCAGAGGCACTGAACTCATCTCAATATATTCTTTTTATACTTTTCTGCACGCATGTCACAACTTACACACAACTTTCTTGTTCTGTCTTAGTGACAGACAGTCTCCACATATACCCATGTACATCTCAAACCTCAATCCAGTTCCCTATTTCTCACAGTTTCAATGTTCTGATTCCAAATATATCTCAAAACTACATACTTTACAAAATCACATTTCACAGCAACAGCTCAGCAAGATTACAAATAGTTCCGATACACTTTGAAATCTTTCTGTCTAAAACTTTGCTTCATGTAGCTTTTTAGGGCCTACTATCCTTCTGAGACCTATATAATCAAACTCCAGTTTTCCTCTCCTCACAGAGGTAAGTAAAGGGCTCACAAGGAGGCTCTGGGAGGGTATTTCTGGCCTCTGGAAGGCCTCTGGGGGTGCAAGAGGCTGTTTTTGCCCTCCCCAGACTCCATGAAAGCCTCTGGAGGCTGGGGAGGGTGAAAGCTAGGCCTTCCACCGGAAGTTCTGAAGTGCATTTTTTCTGGCTTCCAAAGTGCCTCGCGGGCAGTGGGGGTTGGGGAGGCCATTTTTGCCCTCCTCATGCTCCTAGAAAACCTTTAGAGCCTAGGGAGGGTGAAAAATGGGTCTACTGGGCCGCTGGGCCATCATGTGCCATCACATACCAAAAGCAGTGGTAGCACAGGGGGTCGCATGCGCATGCGTAGGAGGTGGGATGTATTAAAGTATGGGTGTGGGCAGGCACGCGTGCGACCCCCCTGCGCTCCTCCCGCTTTTGGCACGTGATGGCAGAAAGGTTAGCCATCATTCCTATATAGTGTACTAATGATTTGGAAAGACTGTGTGTATATTGCAGTCTGTCAAGACCGGATAAAGAGCAAATTCCAAAAAAATATTTGATATAGCAAAGTAGTTTATAGGAGTAAGATCAATATAAATCTTATTCAGTTTCTTTAAAATGTAGGCCAGGTCTGCTGAGCATGAGGCTGATTTTGAACGGAATTGGTTATTTTTCTGCTCATACTATTTGTCCTGTTTATAAACCTTTCTTTATAGCTTCAATATTTTCCAAAATATAGTAACAGCAGGTGTGACATGAGAATGATACAATAAAACATCTCGGTGAAAAATGTACTATCATCAAATAGCAAGGAATGGCAGCCAATGCCATAGTCCTAATCTAATGGTCAATGCCAAACATTTCTTTCTGTAAAAATAAAAATCAATTGGTCCCCTGAATGTTGAGTCCCTTTTGAATCCAACTTTCAATAGTCAGAGGGTGTGTCATATTCTAATGCTGAATCTAAGGATTACTGTGATACTGCAGCACTATCCTCATTTCCTTTACTTCTCCTATCATATTTTCCTATTATATTTGTAATTGTATATGCTGATATGAAAAGGCTGGTCATAGATAAACAGACAGAAAATTTCAAGGCTATCTCCGTTTTTATGAATAGTTTATTGAGAAAAAATAAAATAGTTCATTGAAAAACTATTTAAAGCTAGTGCTTTGAATTGGGTAAGACAATCTGATGGTAACCTGGGCAGTATTTATTAAGTTATCGTTGTTCTGCACAAACACTCCGATTGCCACATTTTCTACCAACTGCAGTTTCTGGATCACTTTCAAAAACAACTCCATGTGGAGCATATTACAATCATCTAAGGTGATCAGGCATAAATGACTGCTGCCAAGACTTCTCAGTCCAAAAAGGTATCAATGGCCCACTAACCTAACTGGACAAAACCTGTCCCTTCCATCCCAGGGTCCATCTGCTGTTCTACAGGAATCATGATTCCAAAAGGAATCCAAGTTGTGAACCTGTTGTTGAGGTACAATACTTCCATGTAGAATTATCAACAGAATTGACATACAGCCAAGATCAAGGGTCAGCAACCCGTGGCTCTGGAGCCTCATGTGGCTCTTTCATCCCTCTGCTGCAGCTCCCTGTTGCTCAAAATATGTGTCACAACTGCCAATGTGCGACACCCACCGGCATGCAATTTATTGAGCTTTTTGACCCGCGGTAGGCCAACCATGGATAAATCCAAGAAAAGATAAGTTTCAGAAGGAAACAGAATCTTTGATTCAACTATATATCCTAGTTTTGTGGTCGCTCAGGAAATAGTCAGGCACAGGAAGGGTTTTGTGGCTCCCGGTGTTTTCTTTTCTGTGAGAAACAGATGCAAATGGCTCTTTGAGTGTTTAAGGTTGCTGACCCCTGCCCAAGATATTTCCAGGCAAACAACATATGGCTGGGATTCAGTTTAAGCTTATTCCATTCCATTAAAACCTTCACAGTCTCCTGATGCCAAATCTCCATCATGGACCTGTCCTGGCAAGGCAATATATAATAAGATATCACCAGTATCATAATCAAGAAATATTTTTCATTCTTTAGCTGTTTCTCAGTCTTCTAATGCACTTTTCTGCTGTCTCACATAGTACAGGTAGCCCTCAACTTATGACCACAGTTGAGTCCAAAATTTATGCTGCCAAGTGACAAATTTGTTAAGTGAATCTCCGCAGTTGTTAAATTAGTAACCCGGTTGCTAAGTGAATCTGGTTTCCCCATTGACTCTGCTTCTCAGAAGGTTTCAAAAGGGGATCACAAGACCCCTGGGACACTGCAACCATCATAAATTTGAGTCAGTGGTCAAGCATCTGAATGTAAATCACGTGACCATGGGGATGCTACAATGGTCGTAAAGCTGAAAAATGGTCATAAGTCTCTTTTTTCAGTGCTGTTGTAACTTCAAATGGTCACTAAGTGAACTGTTGTAAGTCAAGAACTAACTGTATACCATAAGGAAGGTATACAATTTTCTTTGCCAAGAGCCTAATCAATTTCTTTCACTTCCCTTTTGAAGAAGTTACATTAAGTCTGCATGAAAACATGCAAGGGATGGTTAGATTTTAGAGCTGCTGGTTGCTTGCTTCTGCTGCAAATGAGCCTAGCAATCCAATTTTCTTGAAACATTAAATGTTTGCCTCCCTTTCCATATTCATTTTTAAATAGTTAAATTGGATGTAATCATGTTATCCTAAATATTTCTATTTACTAATTTTCATCTTTACATACATTTATGGTTGAGCAGCCTGTAGACTATTTACTATGTAGAAGTTTCTTTTTCTTTTTTTAATTTTCAATTAAAACAAAAACTTTTATAAGTTTCTTCTTAACAACATTTCCATATCGATATATATTCATTATATAGTCCATTTTTTTCTTTCTTATTTTAATTTACAGAGTTCCATTCTTATAGTTCTATACATATTAGTATATTACTATTACTATATTTAACAGATTAACAGAGTTGGAAGGGACCTTGTAAGTCATCTAGTCCAACCCCCTACTCAAACAGGAGACCCTTTCTAACAAATGGCAGTCCAATCTCTTCTTGAAAGTTTCAAGTGTTGGAGCTCCTACAACTTCCGAAGGCAAGCTGTTCCATTGATTGATTGCTCTCATTGTCAGAAAGTTTCTTCTTATTTCCATGTTGAATCTCTCCTTGATCAATTTCCATCCATTATTCCTTGTCTGTTCTTCAGGTGCTTTGGAAAATAGCCTGAGCCCCTGGTCTCTGTGGCAGCCCCTCAAATTTATATACACGTTTCTTATAGTTCTATACATATTACTATATTATTATTACTATATTTATATACAGGTTTACAATTATTTGTTATATATCCGTTTCATTTTTACGAATTTGTTACTTCTTACTAACTCCTATATTTTCTTCTATGTATCTTCTTTAACCTTTACATCTTTTTCCTAAACATTTATTCCATACCATATAATACCCTGTTTCTATTTCTTCTTATATTCCTTTTGTAAGTCTAGCCATCTCTGCACACTCTAAGACTTTCCTAATGACATTTTCCTTTGATGGTATAGTATCATTTTTCAAATTTTGTGCGTATATTATTCTTGCTGTTGTTGCAATGTGTAAAATTAAATGCTGTATTTTTTTTATCGTAATTTCTGGTCAATATTCCTAATAAAACTAATTCTGGCTTCATTTCTATTTGTTGTTTAGTTATCTCTTCAATCCAATTTCTTTTTCTTTTCCAATACTGCTTTGCTTTTGACTATGCTGAAGTTTCAACATTATTTGTTTCTATGCTGCCCGCAAACTCTTGAGAAAGGAAAAATTAAATAACTATAATGGAAAAATTGGGACACCAGTCAGAACAAGCTGCACAGCTGTGATATAAATGATCAGTTGGATCACTGGACTTAATTATGGATCTTTTCTCAACAATTGACAGATTCTACCTGAAAGGTCAACATGCAGTTCATTCATTTATGAGTCCACAATCCTACTTGTTATGATGCGGCAATCCAGGTTTACATTAGAAGGGAGACTAAGGTCATGCCATCTCCTCCAATTAGTCATTGTCATTTATTTTCTCAGCACTTGAGAAAAGTGCTGTAAATTTTGTAGATGGCTCAAATGATGTTACCATCTGCTGGGAAGCTCCAATTACAGTCCATTCCCCAGCAAACAGGTGTATATGTAAGCACATATTTTTCTAATTAGCAATCTTTTGGCAAGAAAACTGGAATTAGGACAGGCAAGGAGATTAAATTTTGCTTGTATTTGTTGAGATTATTTTCAAATTACAGACTAGGGGACTGCTGATAGAACATTAAAAAGAAATGCTGAGTTTCTTAATTTGTACAGATTTTATAGTAGATCGATAATTCATACTTGGATGCAGCCATTTTTTATCATTCATTTCCTGGGCAAAGATTCTATTGTAAGATTTTATTTGCCAATTTATTATATTGCCTCTCCATGCCCAGGACCATGGCGAACTAGTCAAGGTAAAATTTGACAAATCAAGGGTAGTGCCAAGAAAAGAATATTGGGAAATATGGGCATTGTTTAACCAAATTGAATCTTTTCACTCAAGACCAGAACTATATTTTTGGAATGAGGAATGAACTCATCCCAAAGCAAATTATTTGTGGACTGTTCCATATGTTCACTTTTAAAATAACACAAGCTGTTCATTTGTATCAAACTTTCATCTAAGAGGGAGTCTATCTTTTTTGCTGCACAATGTTCTCAGTAAGTATTTGAGTTTCAAGGCCAATGGAATAGTCCAAGATAAATACAAACTTAAGGAAACCTGTTGATCAGTGTAGTTCCAGGCTGATGCAGATAATGCTGGCTTCCTTGATCCTTGCTGTGGTATTGCAAATGTCAAAGAATATGGGAAGATATTGTAACCTACTTGTCTTTGACACTGATAGGTTTAACCATGATTTCGCTAACAAATGTTCCATGTATGCATCCTGAGTTCTTACACATTTATTGTGTACTTGTATTCTGTTTTTTTTTAAAGGAGCTCAAACTCTTTTCAATCAGGAGTTAAATCCCTGTGAATTTAGCACTAAAATATATATCACTTCTTTAACAAAATAAAACAAAAATAGGACTGAAGAGACTGAAGAATTGAACGTTTTAGTTTTAGCTTAAAAATATCATCAATAACTTAGGATAGAATTCTGGAGAACCTTTACCTTTATGAGGGGTCCTTGGTGCTCTCTGAGCTTGGTTGTTTTCTTGCAGATGTTTCATTACCCAAGACAGGCAACATCTTCAGTGTAGTTCAGGGCTATCAAACTCCCAGCCTGTGGGCCAAATGTGTCATGCGCTGGCCACACCTACGCCCGGTTTAGTGAAGGGGAAAAAACTCCCAATATGTCATGTGACAATGCCATGATGACGTAAGTTTGACACGCTTGGTGTAGTTGATTCCCTAGTTTGGATAATGAAACATTTGCAAGATGCAAGCTCAGAGTGCACCAATCAACCTTCATTTCAACCCTGAGCTACAAGCATTCACCTTTATTGTTATCTTTATCTTGTCAAGTACAGTAGTTGTTAGGCATAATGTACCCTATGAAATAAAGCAAGTAGAAGGGCTATGTTGACTCATAGCAAAGGAATATTGAATCAAGTATTGTGTTTCTGGTAGGGATCAACCAGATCCCTATAGGAAGTCCTTATGAATCGTGACAGTTCTTTCCCATTCTGGTATTCTGTTGCTGAAGATAGTACACTTTTTTTATAAATACTGGCAGCCTTACTGTGAATGATAATCTATCTTCAGTTAATTGATTAAAAGCTAAATTCAGAACAATGGGAAATTATTTCAGCTATCAGATACCTAGATGATTTCCCCCCAAAAAACAACACATAAATATGAGACATCAGAAATGTATCAATAAATCTCTCACATGTAGGCACATTATTGTTACAATATTTTTTTTAATCCAAGATCTGAATTTTTTGTTCATTTTTTTTATTCCCTCCCCACATACACATCAACAAATATACCATCATGTTTTATCCAGTATTAACATACATTCTTTTAAAATTCTAATCTAACAAATAAAATTCATGATATAAATACATACACATATACAATTATAAAGTTGCTTGTTTGTCTCCCCTACACCATATAACAACATTCCCCTCTTCCCACTCTTCTCTCTCTCTCTACTACCTTCCCTCTTCTCTACCTTCTGTCTGCTTCTATTCCCTCTTTACCCTACTTCCCTCTTCTTCCTTCCTCTCTCCTTCTCTACCCCTTCCTCAACATCTCCCATTTCTTTCTTTCTTTCTTCTCCTTCTTTCCTATAACCTCCTGATCTGAATTTATAATGTAGTGACTCCAAGATCTAATGAAACAGAATATGCAATGTTATGCTGACTTCTCTAACACAAAATATTGGATGCATGTAAATGAAAGCCTTTCAAAAGCTTTGCTGCACATCGGAAAATCGGCCATTTAAAAAAAGAAACAAACAGCATTTCTTCATGTAGGCACGTCTCATCTTCTTCGTGTTCCTGCACCCCCTCCTTATTCCAAAGATATTCTTCAAAGGAATTGTAGCTTTCAAATTGTGTATTTTCTTAAGAATGTAGGATAGGATGTACACTTTAGTATAAGCCACTACTATGTATGAATGTCCTGCCTTGGAATTAGGTTTCTTTTCACACATAAAAATATGCATTGCTTATTTATGCATGAAATATTACTGATTTAGTTTTGAAAGACATAAGAAATACATTCTCTTTCTGTTGCTACCATTGCTTTACATTAAACCTGAGAGAATACAGCAATGTGCAATTTAAAGCATTTTATTTCATTTAAAGGAAAAGAATAAAAGCTGTACATTCGTTGTATTGTATTCCGTAAATATAATTAATCTTATTACAGGAATAAGTAGGAGAGAAGGACTGTCAAGATTAACAGCTCCAATGTTTTTTCAAAATAGAATTAGTGAAACTAAAGCAAAACTAAACTGAAAGTGTGAAAAACCTTTTAGATGTTATATGTTATATGAAACTGAATTCTATTTAATTCAAACTAATGATTTGTATAAAAGCTTGCCTTGGTAAAAAGCTTTTTACATTAGTGTAATCACAAGTTAAACCATAGTACATAAGTCTAAAGTCATGGGCTTCACTTGCAGTACTAACTATGGTAATCAATCAGGAAATTAATTAGTAAGTCTTGCCATTCCTTTGCATTGATTATTCAAGAAATAGTCTGTATTTGGAATTCTCAGTCTTCTACTGTCTTACTCAAGTTCTAGACCATGGAAAGACTGGAAAGTGAATAGCAAATCCAGCCAAGATTGATGAATTAATGGATAAATGGATCCTATTGTGAACAATTGGCAAATATTTCAGATAGCAATTGTGCTAATGTGGGGATTTTGTAAAAAAAAATTGACACTTTAAAAAATAAAAGTGATATCCAATGCAAGCTGTATTTGTGTGTGTGCGTGTGTGTGCGTGTGTGTGTGTGTGAGAGAGAGAGAGAGAGAATACTTTTAATACCCGAAGCACAACATTTTTCAATTACATCCTTCCTATATATTACCAACCACTAAATAATGGCTGAGCCAAAATGCCTATTCTAACTTCAGCATTCTATTTCCAGGCAAAGAAATATTAGAAACAAATATAGCATCATGTGGGGGCTATTTAAGAGGTAGGGTTACTGACCTCTCAGAGACTGATAGCTAAGCTCTCATTTTGATTTCCCAGAAGCTCCCACAGAACTCAGAATTAGAAATAAAAGTTATGGCTGCTAGAAAGCCAATAAGACAAATGTTACTTTTGCAACCACAAACAGATAACAATAGATAAGCATTACGCTCAGTGGTGAAATGCTACCTACTCGGTCCGGTTTGGGCAAGCTGGTAGCGGTGTCTGCCAGTGGTGCAGAGAACCAGTGGCAGCCATAGTGTGCGGCTCCGCCCACTTACCCGAACATCATAATTTCTGTGTTTTTTCACCCTCTGCGCATGCACAAAGCCTTCTGCGCATACGTAGAGGGTGAAAAAGTGCATGTGATGAAGGGGCATGCATGAGCGAAGCGAGCACACCTGTGAATCGTGTGCTTCCAAACTGGAAGGTAAGGTAGATTTCACCGCTGATTACACTATACCAAAAAGCTGTGGTTTTCTTTGAAACAGCCAATCCTTTGTTTAAATGAGTTGCTGTTGGACCATGCTTTGGATGCATGTACTGACATTGGAGCCTTCTGAGGAATGTCATTTTCTGGGATAAGGGAAATAAATGGGGTATCTATGTGAAATTGGGGGATGTTAAATTCCCCTCCCTTGATATTAATAGAAAAGTATATGTTTAGCACAGCTCAACAGTGGAGTCTCCTGACACTTTAGGACATCAGGAATTCTCAAGGTGGACATATTCTACTTCAAAGGTTGGTAGTGATTGATTGATTGATTGACTGATTATGTGCCATAAAATCTTTCCTAGCCACTACATAGATCAATTTTAGTCCCGCAGTACCTTCACTGAAATATAAGGAATCCTAAAACCTCTGGGATGCTTTTCCGGTGTTAGATGTCACATCAAGGTTAATAATTCTCTATTCTCCAGGAACTTAGAACGATTTTCAATAGGTAGTTTGCAACAGATGCTTCACAGACTTATGTGGTTTCAGGAAGTTGCTTTACTGAAGATATGAAAGAAGTAATATATGTGAAGATCTGCCTACTGCAGAACATAGAAGTCAATCCATATCTATAGAACTGGATAGAACTGGTAGGAACCCACCTCTGATTTACATATCCTTATTAAGGCCTAAATGAACAGATTGTCACACATTGGATTTGGTTTTTCAGGATAGTGAACTGTTATTTGGGTTGGGGGAATATTAGCATATGTCCTTTACAATAACAAGTATAAAATTTAGTATGTATTAAGTTTAAGACATAAACAAATAGATATATTTTGCTGTTATTAATTAGTGCCATATTTAACTTGGAATGTAAATAACTTTATGTTTATAAGCATTGGCATTTTAGAAATCACATTTAATATGAGATATGTCCTTTTTTATCTCTAAAGTTAGGTTATCTAAATTTTAGACTGTTAACGTGAAACCACACAAGAAAGGCCTAGAGCACTGTTGATTTACAACAACGGGAAAAATCAACTGAGCCTTTATTTGGACTTCAGTTAGCCGAGATATATAGAAAAGAAGAAAAAAGTTGAATTATAGGTAAAAGGTAAGTGTGGGTGGTGCAGTGTTAAAAAAACACAAGTTTGAGAATGTGGCATTACAATGCACACACAAAAGGGACAGAACTTGCATCACAACAACACATTTGCCATCTTGGGCATTTTGAAATGCTGGTACATATCCTGTGGAAGCTACAAGGCATTCCAAAGGCTACATAAACCAGCCTTTGTTACTCATGTTTAAGAACTGCTGATTGAATGATTTCAGTAAGAAGGAAAAGCATTTGCTTAAGGTCACTGTCACTGATTGATTTATTGAAAATTTTGATATACCAATTCTTATGCAAAGCATTTTAACGCAGTACAGGAAATGAACACACACCTTATAGAATATAAAGTGGAATATAATAAAATAAACAACGAAAGAGAACAAACAAAAAGAATACCAACTTGATCAGTAGAATTCAGGAGACCCTGTTCTAACTCCTAAATTTTCTCCACTGTTAGTTTTTATAACAAAAGCATCAGCTGCTAAAATAACGATTTTCTTGAAATCATATTCCTTTATGAAGATTATCTGGACATCTTCATGCAGCTTTCTTGACCCAATATGGAAGTAATTTGCCACTGCCTTTGGGATTTCTTCAACTTCCCAAAGTTACTTATAGCTTTAGGGTTTCCTGCTGTTTTCCATTCCAAGCAGTAACCAGATCTGATTTTGCTTAGCTTTTTCAACATCATCCAAGGTTAACTATATAATATGCTGGTTATTTTTTAAAAGACTAAACAATTTACCTCCAAATTTGGGATGTATCCCTTGAATTTTAGGCTGATGGATAGACATAATAATTGATTATATTTAATTATCATTTTCACATTTTTTTTGAATTCAAGCAATACACAGATTTTTTTTCAGGGATCTGGAAATTAAAAAAGAAATAAACACACACACTTATTAAAGACCAAATTCCAGTGAACGACATATCTACATGACATATGCATACAACATACTGTATGTGCATAAATGAAGAAGGTGGTGCTTAAAGAAGTTGTGGTCTGTCCTCTATTTTTAGACCAGAAGGCTTCTACTTTTAAAGCTTCAGGGCTACATACTTCTAGTCTAGTCTAGTCTATTCCATTCTAGTCTAGTCTAGTCTAGTCTAGAAATGTAGAGCTCATTCTGAGCTGACCTGCTTTTTTCACTCTTGTTTACTGAATAAAGGAGATATGGTGGTGATGGGGGAAAACTTCATATAGTTGCAAAGGTTTTGTTTTCTGTGAAAGTCACAGACTTTCAGTTCTGATCCTAAGGTCATGTGCCACCTGATCAATGTCAGATCTTGTAGTCTCCTGACCACCGAAGCCATGGTGACAAATTTTAGTTTTAAAAAACAGTGCTGGCCTTTAAGTTAGGAGGTTCTGTACAGAATAGAATAGAATAGAATAGAATAGAATAGAATAGAATAGAATAAAATAGAATAGAATAGAATTCTTTATTGGCC
>JANHFT010008530.1:0-10714 GCA_032467955.1 Pseudoxenodon macrops
AGTCTCCTGCTTGAGCAGGGGGTTGGACTAGATGACCTGCAAGGTCCCTTCCAACTCTGTTAATAATAAAAATAAAAGGGTTTTTTTAATACGAAGAGACCTTTTAGTCCTTTTGAAAATATAAGAAAAAGCATGTGAAATTATTTAACTAGAATTCAAAAGGCTATTGGAGGTAATAAGCTACAATTTGTCTAATTCTGAATATAGGAATTATTATTTTTAAAATGCAGAATCAGAACTCACTGTGAACTAAATATAGAAGAAGCTAGTTGCTTGTTTTTATCACAGGGAGAAGGGACCTTAAATGAATAAAAATTACCCCAAATTACTTAAGGGGAATAAGAATTGATATTAATTCCAGCTACACAGAATGCATATTGCAGAAAAACTCAGGTTCCCTTACTGAATTTGTCAGCTCCACTGCAATGTCCGTTTCTGCAGGATCACATCTACATAAAAGGGTACATGTTTTTTCTGTCCTACAGCTATACCATCAAGTCATTGACGGAATTTTTTTCTGAATAAACAAAAAGAATGGAAAGATATAATCAGTGTTCACAAAAACATATTTATTCCGGCCACAACACTGTGAGGAGGAAATTGGACTATTGTGCTCTTTGAAAATATATCCATAGAAAGTTATAGTAGGCTATCTGGCTTGGAAGGGAAGATGGAAAATAGCTATATAAAGAATTGTAGATGCCAGGCCTTCTGGAAATTATTTGACAAAGGACATGGCTTCTTTCAAAATTTCTAAGATTTTATATTGATTAGATTGCAATGGGGCATAAGTTTATTTAATAACTATACTTAGGTAAAATAAATTACATAAATGTAGTTCAATCCCCATTGCAATCTCAGCAGTTTACAGGGTATATACAATGTACAAAAATTAAAAGATCCACAGTATGATTAAAAGGAGTAAGAACACCTTAATGTTTTTTAACATTGGTTTTTTAAAGAACAGTGTTCTTTATTGTTCTTTAAGAACTATGCAATGTTATTAAAAATGAATAAAAAGGGCAGTACCATTTTTACTGCAGAAAATTAATGCATTTTAACTTTGTGCGTTTCCCCCCTTGCCAGAAGTATTATCAGCAGTTTCTCCATACACGTTCTAAGGGATAAGTGATTCTGACTGGATAAGTGGTGCTGCAGATATCCAGGCATCAATCCATGAAGGGCTTTATAAGTCAATATCAGAATCTTAATTCTATCCAGAAACCAAATGGCAACTAGTACAAGCCCTGCAGAATCTGTTGTGTGCTCCCAACCCTTGAAGGCAACAAGCATTGCATTCTGGAACAGTTAGAGTTTCTGAATAGTCTTTTTAAGTGCAGCCCCATGTAGAACAGAAAGGAAGTCTAAAACTGCCTGCCTAAAAGCAGAAAGTGATCTTAGGATAATATTGCATCAGGTGTGTGCGTGTGTGTGCATGTGTGTGTATGTTCAGCACACAGGGAACTACTTCTGCATTTTGCACATTTCAACTATAGCAAAAAATAAATCTTCCTGAGGTTAAAAATGTAGATGAGAACATGAATCTCTAACAGATTTTTATAAAAGTATTTATGTTTGACCCAGCTCATAATTGCAGTCTTGTATAAAGTTATGTTGTGTCCTTTTCTACAAAAGGATAAAAGCATTTTCCCCTTCATACATAAGCTATTGGATGATGTTATGGTTGCCTTCTGTTACATTTGTTATCACGATACATAAAAGAAATCCAATATACAGGTAGATTCTAATAATTGCAATCAGAAGTAGAGAACTATACATTTACACACACCTAGGTAGTTTATTTTATTTATCAAATTTTTACATAGTCCATCTCACCTAAGTAACCCTGGACAGATTACAAACAACATTATAATATAGTATAAAAACATAACTAAAAGCATAAAAACAGAATTAAAAAACAAGGTTAAAATTTACATATTAATTTTTATCTATTCCCTATAATGTTCACAAGTAATACAATAGAGCGCAATATACCTGATAATATATTTTTTCAAGGTTCTTTTTCCCACATCGTACTGATTTCCAAAAACATGTCATCCCTTATGTCACATTGGTTGTATTTTTAAGGAAACGAGATCTGTGTCTTTTCACAATTGTATCACTAAGAGTAGTTACTTCTTTCTTCTGCACGTGATTAGAGCCAGCTTATGGTCTTTCATCTTTCTTAACTCTTTTCAGCCATTTCTACAAAGTAAGATATGACACACTTTGCTTTTTTTAAATAATTTGGGTCAGTCTCCACATTCTCCTATGTCTAAGAAATACATTATCACCTATACCAAAATGGTACTACGGTATCCTCAATTATAACAACTTTGCTTGTCTTGTTTTTCCTTCAGTCTTTTATAAATGCTTCCTTGATCATCTTGTGACTTTCACAAAATACCAGATGATTGCAAATATTTATCCATTAATAATTGTACTGGTGATATCCAAAATAGGATTATTTCCAAATGCCCAAACAAAAATCAGAGGCATCCAGTTTTGATTTTTCTAATATTCTCTTCACAGTCTATATAACCCTTTCTAGACTGCATAATACAGATTGGAAGTAGTATGTACCAAGTTGCAATCTTTTGCAAATTGAACTAATGATTGCAATGATTTTCAGAGATTCCTTGTGCTGTAAAATCAGTGTTTTAAGAAATTTTCCAAATAAAAAGTTCTAGAAATGTAGAATAGCAATTTACCACTATAAATTCAAATTTAAAGTTCAAATATGTACACATCCAATTTCTGCCAAGCTTTAGTTTTTCTCACTCTCTGCCAGCATTGTGGAATTCTTAAGAAATATGATTATTTTATTTTCAGCTTTCAGAAGTTCTGTATATGTAACACTACAGAAAAATATATATATACGGTAATTATAATAATCAGATATGCTTGTAGGAACTAATATAGGAAAAGAGACACTGCTTGAAAACTGAATAACAAAAAAGAAACATAAACTTGTAATAGATGATGACTCTTATGAGGAACCAAAATAAATATGTGCTGATTGTACTCATCAGCTCATTAAATGTATTGCCTATCACAAACAGGGATAGAAATTTGATAGAACAATTTCACAGATTTATCAAGTTCATTGAATCATTCTGGCTAATATATGTGCAAATAATTGTACAAATTTCCACTATGGAATATTAAGCTCCAGGAAGGAATCTCAGCTACCCTGGGCATCAGTGATGTTCTCATTCATCTTGTCTGTGAAAAGGAACAGAAATGGAAAAATAATCCAAGTGAATAATTGTCTATGAAGATGTCAAGAGGTACATTTGATTTCTGGGAACCTGGTCTCTGTAGATGATGGCCTGCTGTTATATGTTGCATGTCACAAGGCCTAATAAACATATCATTTACCAAAGTGGTAATAATTATTACTATGAAAACTTTAAAATGAATTCTGTAGGAGTGGAAACAACCCTTCCCAAACTAAACACTTCACATAAAAATCAGTGCAATTAGAAAGCAAAGGGAATGTTGATGAAACTAGGCTCAAAATAATCAAAAAAGTTATAATAGGCAAGAAGACAATACCTATCCATTCTAAAGTTAAAATCTCCAGGACCAGATAGATTACATCTCAGAGTTCTGAAGGAGTTGAAGGATGTGATCTTGGAACCACTGAACTATATCTTTCAAAGGTATTGGAGCACCAGAGAACTACCAGAGGACTGGAAGAGTTGATGTGGTTTCCATCCACACCTTAATGTACATACACACATTAATGTAGCCTTTAATCCTTCTATGGATGACTACACCCTAACAACGATACTTTTTTATAATAGTTTCATATGTGGGTGTTATGCAGATGTTGCATTATATGAGGGCTTTTTTTCTCCCTGTTGTGTGTTCCATTTCAAATTGATGATTCCAAAGCACATAAGATTAAAGCTTTCTTCGGTAAGATGCCTGGAGATGCGCAAGAGCAAAATTATAGTTGGTTCTACCATGGAGGCTGATGGATTTCATTTGTTCTTGCATCAACTTGTATTTGGTTTTGTGATGTCGGGTGTGTACCTGTCTCAATGAGTTTGCATCTATGCTTGTAATTCATTGCTATTGGCACAATTCTATTATTAGGTGGTTTAAATATTTAGGTTGTAAATATTATTTATAACTAGAAGATTAGCACTGCATCAGCAAAAATGCAAAATAAAGCCAGAACTTTCATGCTGGATAAATGTATAATATACAGAATTTGCACATCAAAGTAAGCCATACATTATTTTGCCACATTACTGATTAGTTCACATACTGTACTGTTCACAGACTGCACTAATCAAAATGTTGGCCCATGTCATACCCACATGGGTTTGTTTCACCTGGTGTAAGAAGTCAAGGCAAGGAACGTGGAATTTAACACTTCATTTCTATACAGAAGCAAAGAGGTACGCTCAGGACCCAAGTTCAAAATCAAGCAGCCCCAAATCAGGGAAATCGGCATTTTATAAGAAAACCACTATATCATTAGTTCCTATTTTTACGAAAGCGTACACAGTACAATGTACTAACCATAACGGAGTGCACTTAATTAATCATTCCACCTCCCATTGTATTTTCTAACATGCTAAACTCTACTTTACCTTTGGACCTTTGTCCAGACAATGTTGATCACAGCTAAATGTTACTTTACCTTTTTTCTAGTAACAGGCCACTTACAAATGTTTTTAGCAAGATTACCACAATCTTCAGCTAGAGACTAACACTTATGTATGAGATGTTTGTGATCAACTTATTTAGTTTCTACTGGCAAGTGTTAAAGCAGGTGTTAACTAACTGTTGATTCTAACAATGGCTGTATCAGGCAAGAACACACATGAAATTATTAAGATGGAACAATTCTGGCTGAGGCTAATTCATGTCTCACTTATGAGAGCCCCTAACAGGTTGCTAATAGGGTAATCAACATGGTTTGCTATGGCTTAACATTTTATGTGAACAAAATTATTAATAGTTAAGTGTGCAAATCAATTAATTATCAAGAAAATATTATTCATACCAACTATTCCTGAAATACATAAATCAAGGTACCGTATTTTTTGGACTATAAGACGCACCGGTGTATAAGATGCACCAAGATTTCAAAGAGGTAAGAAAAAAAAGGTTTTGTCCTCCCCGGCCCCAGGAGCACTCTGCAGACCTCCCAAACCCTCTGCACACCCCAAAAACGGGTGCATGGTTTGAGAAGCTTTCAGACTGCTTGTGGAGGCTGAGTGAAAACAAAAATGGGCCCGTTTTTATGAAAAACGGCCCATTTTTGCCCTTTTTGTCTTTTTGCATTGTCTTCCCCTAGCCCTCCGAAGCAGTCTACAGGCCTTCTAAACGCTCTGCGCACCCCATTTTTTGCAAAAACGGGCCCATTTTTGTGAAAAACAGGGCATACAGAGGGTTTGGGAAGCCTGTTTTTGCGAAAAACGGGGGAGTTTTTGCCTTCCCCCAGCCCACAGAAGCACTCTGCAAGCCTGCCAAACCCTTTGTGCATCCCGTTTTTGCGAAAAACGGCCCCATTTTTTGCAAACATGGGATGCAAGGGTGGGCTTCAGGAGGCCAAAAATGGCTGTATTCAGTGTATAAGACTCACAACATTTCTACCCTCTGTTGGGGGGGGGCGAGATATGCGTCTTATACTCCGAAAAATACGGTAATAGCTGAAATCATTTTACCATACATGCACAGCAAAAATTAAACCATAGCATGACTGATCTAGTCATGTACAAGTAGTAGGAAATAGTTCTGGCAGCTAAGGAATCTCATCTTCCAATTCTATATATGAAAGAAGGTAAATGGAAAATATTGAATTGTGTCAGCAAATGCTGGTTCAAGAAAGTTGAATAGATAATTTCCCAAGAACACATGGTTAACAGCTTCTTAAATAAAGGGAAATAGCAGATATGCTAATTATTATGATTGTGAGACAATTAGATTCAAATCTTTCCATATTTCTTAGAGAAGGAATCTGGTTTGTTGGGCAAGGTCAATAAACATCATTGTAAAAGTATTTTGACATACCACTATTAGAATGCAGTTTCTGAATACATTATTGCTGATCTTGAAATTTTAAAAATATTATTAGCAGTAACATACTATAGCAACAAAAATGCTAATTGGAAAGACTTTACTATATTACAAAACTAAACTTTTTTTCTTTTATGAGAAGTAATTGGAAAATACTTGGCTTCTGAGATGCAACACATTTTTCTTTTAAGGCCTAACAAAAATGCTCTTTTTATTCATGTACAACAGTCTCTTGAGGCTATCTTAAGTGGTCCTCAAACTTTTTAAACAGGGGGCCAATTCACGGTCCCACAGACTGTTGGGGCGTGGCTAGGTCATGTGACTAGGTGGGCATTGGCAATTTAATAGTCCATTAAACAATGCACACAAATTCAGCTTTAATTTGTTTTGCTCCTAGGGGTGTTTTATTTGCTTTTGTTTGCATGTTGCTCTTTTGATTGACTTTTCTTTTTACTAGATCATTTTTTTCAGTTGTTTAGGAGTCTAGTGGTCCACTTCAGAAAACTCAGTTTTGCAGCAATTCTTCTCAGCTCCAAGGAGCTTGAGAAATCTCTCTCTCTCTCTTCTATCTCTTTCGCTCTCTTTCTGTCTCTCTCTCTTTCTGTTTTTCTCTCCCTCTGTCTCTCTATCTTTCTCTAGCTTCTGGAGGTGGGGGAGGTGAAAAACAAGCCGTTTTCACCTGTTTTTTGACTTCCTGGGGCATCTTCTCCCCGTTTTTCACCTCCCCCATCTCCAGCAGCATGCTGCAGTCCAAAACCAAAAATGGGCCATTTTCACCCGTTTTTTTTGGTGTCCTGGGATGTCTGCACCCAATTTTTCACCTCCCCTGCCTCCAAAACATCTCTCCAGGCCAAAACTGTTGGCCTTACCTTTCAGTTCCAGCCCATGGGGCTTGCAAAAGTAAGTCCTGCACTTGGCCGAAGGGTGGGTGGGACAGCCTTGTGGTCCTATATGGGCCGGATTAATGGCTTCAGCTGGTCACATGCAGCCACGGGCTATAGTTTGAGGACCCATGGTGTAAACAGAAGCATTAAGGTAACATACAAAATTTCACATCTCCAAAAATCCCATTATGTCAATAGAAATGTGTTCCTTCTGCCATTATGATAAAACTAAAAAAAAACAACCATGGAACTTTTAATAATGTTTCTTTGTATTCCAATTTTTTTAAAGAAAACCAAGTTACGTCCTTTTTATCAAATTCTATTCTTTCAAAACCATGAATAAAGAACCAAACAGAATGCATCTGCGCACATTTTCCAAAATAAGCAGCTTGGGTATTTTAATTTTAGATAGTTCTGCTAATCAGTGTTATAAGCTGTTCTTATAGCAGCAATCCATTTAAAAATTATAATTAACAAATTAGAATTTAAAAGTTCTGAACTATCAAATCATTAATTTTTCAACTTGTAAGGTAACTCAATCCCAGATGCCTATTTAAAAACCTTTTAGCTTGCTGTTCAGCTACATAAAAGTTAAAAAATAGATTTATAGCTAACACGAGTGAATGCAACAAAGGAATAAATATCAAACATCTTGATATTTCCAGGAAGTACATTTAGAGACATAGAACATACATTAAGTTATTCTTTCCCCTCTGTCAGCAATTAGCTAATCTGAGGTACTTTTCTTTCAACTAACTAAATGTTCTACTTTTTATAAACTTTCTGTAATAATTTAAGGTTCCAAATGAGTTTCAAAATCTTGGGGGAGGCTAGATCCGTATATGCATCAGCAAAATAAAATGAGACTGCATTTTAGTGTATTCCACATTCAAATAACATAAAATGGATTGAATATGCTTTGTCTAATCAATATTTCAGAGCCCACACTTGTCTGACGAGAGTTTCATTACCGTATGATAAAAAGGCCTCAGCAACGTTTTGATGGGGGGCAATAGGCTGATTCTTTAAACTGCTTAGACACGGCTGTAAAGCACTCTGAAGCGGTATATAAGTCTAAGTGCTATTGCTATTGCGATAGTCGAACATTTGTTATTTCGGGTGGTTGTTGTTGTTGTTTTTTTGCGGTAGCACCGCGCTATTGTTATAAATCAACCTCTCCTGAAACACTAAGTTCATCTAAAAACGAAATAACCGATAACTTTGGGGGGGGGGGAGGATGCAAAACCGCCGGATAGTCTAAGCTCACTACAGCTGAGCGAGGCGAGGAAGGCCTTCCGCTCAGGGCTCCGCAGAAGCGGAGGGCGGTGTCTCCCAGCTGTTACCTCAGCCCCGTGCTGAGGATGCCGAATCACGTGACTTTCCAGAAGGGCGTGGTTGGGTACGAAAGCCCACCCTTTTCCAGCACTGACTCGCGGTGTCCGCGAGCGGGAGGCGAGGGAGAGTTGTGGCGGCCGTTGATGAGAGAATCAAGCGGCGACGTCCTGAGCAGTAACGGCAGCGAGCGAGCGAGAAGGCAAGAAGAGCTGCGTGCGGGCCAGACAGACGGGGGGACGCGTGCGTGGCTTCCCACCCGCAAGGGGCAAAGAGCAAGCATCCCAAAGACGCGCGAACGGCATCCTCTCGACTTACAAAAGCTTGCCCTTTTCTCAAGCATCTGGCCGCTGTGGCCCTGCCCCTTTCCGGAGCCGGAGGGTCCGGAACCGGTGGATCACTCCTCCCCCTTGCCTCTGGACCCCTAGAAAGAGAGGTAAGGGGGCGGGGCGGAGGGAAGCGTATCACCAATCTCGTGTCGCTACTCAGAAGGCGAAATGCTGCCCCACCGAGCTGCGTCGCAGCCCGGTCCTGTGGGGAGGAGGAGGCGTGGGCGTGGGCGACGAGGCAGAATAGTCCCTGAGCGGAGCTTTTGCGGTAGTCTTCCTGGCGCGTGTGCCGTCTTGCATGACCTTGGGCACGTCTCTTGGTTCTGGCGGCTCTGATAGCTATTAAAGCGAAAAATATTTGTGATGGTGGTGATGATGATTCAAGTTGTGACGGCTTGGGATGTGAGCGACAGTTTTAATGGCACAGCTCTCCTGCCCCCTTCGTTTAGATTGGTTTTTTTTAAAAATAATTTTTGGTTGTGAAAACAAATAAAGGTGTCCCCATTGTCGCCCCAGCGTTTTGATAACTGTAGATACCGTAGGGTTTAATAGTTTCCCTATTAAAGGTGTGAGATCAGCTTTCTGCCTTTTTAAAGCCATAATGGGCATTTCAATTTAACAAAACTATAATTCAGAAATGGCTGTACATTAATTTGCTGCAAGAGCCTTGAGTAAGTGAACTGGGTAGGCAGGTATATTGTGCAATTGCACAAAAGCAGCACACCATGTTCCTATTATTGCCAATACCAGATATAATTGTCAGTCTCATAATTTGACTTACAGTACTACTACTACTTTCCTTTTTATTAATCAGTGCCCAGTTCTGCATCACTACAAATAGCTTATTCTGTCAAGACACATTGCAGTATTTGTAAATAGTTATGAATACGTGTAACTGTTGGCATAGTAATGTACACAGAAGCAAATCCTTTTGTTTTTGTGCTGCTTGTTTTCATGTTTGCCATAATTTAAAGTACGTTTTTAATAGTGTTTAACCACAGAAAAATTTGAAGGTATAATCTAAACTAAATCAAGGATCTGAAACTCAAATTGTTCATTAACGTGAAGGCAACAACAATGAAGCTTTTTCATATTAAGAATGTCTACTGAATCAAAGATGAAGAGCATCACATACCATTAAATAAAGATAAATGCATTAAATATGCTTTTAAAAGAACACAGATTGTTAAACAGACCTACACTTTTGTTGTTTCACTTTGGCCACTTGTCTAGCTGTTTTTTTTCATTAGCTACAACAGTATGATTGTTGTTGGAAAACAAAAAACCTGAATGTAATTTAAAACGTGGCAGCATTTATCCTCTCAGGAGAAACAACACGGCCTGAATATTATTATATCTAGTTCCATCAAAAAATAAAAATGATAATAAGAATTTACAAAGAAAATTTTTGTTTAATTTTATTTGTCACCTAATAGGAGGGAAATCAAGCTCACTTTTTTTATTGCTTTAAATGAAATTCAGACTAAAAGGTTACAAATAAAATACATTGCAGTGCACGGGGAAACAGCAATGGCTTTGGTGTTTTTCGGTAATAATTACGGTAACGAGGATGTGTGCAGGTTTGGAGGGGAGACCATCAAGTTTAAAATCTTACCTAAGCCTCCGAGAGATTTGTCATCTCTGGGAAGTGACCATTTTAGAATAGAAACTGGGACCAGCCCCTTGGGAATTTATAGGGGGAAATGGTAATTTAGTATCAGAAAAGAGAGAGGGCAGTGTTGTGCTTAGTTGGAGTGTTGCAGTGTTGTGTGAGCCTTGACTTGATAATTTTGCAGACTCCAAACAGCAGTGGAGGGCTTGCAGAAGCTGTACCAGAAGAACCCAAACTTCAAAAATGAAAGATAAAAAGACAAAATTCCAGAGAAAATTAGTTATACCACTAAAATGAATTGCAAAAAAAACATTTAATAATTTTCTGTAGATTTGGCTGCCTATACAATATTTTCTTTGTTTCTTCTGTGGTATTAACGATTACACAAGACATTATATTTGTATTTAATTCTCTTAATGCTTTTAGCATAGTACCCTTATTGTGTTGTTCTACAATAGAACAATTCTAAGAGAAAGGCACGTACTATGATTTATTTCCTAGAATATGGAGTTGCACTG
>JANHFT010008533.1:24101-38437 GCA_032467955.1 Pseudoxenodon macrops
TCCTGCTTGAGCAGGGGGTTGGACTAGATGACCTACAAGGTCCCTTCCAACTCTGTTAATAATAATAATAATAATAAAAAGGAGATAATGGTAATCTGGCCCCAAAATTTTGGATATACCATTGAATTGGAATATTGGGAGAAAAATTATAAACTAACAATGGCAGCAGCATATAAACAAAATATTTACAAAATGTTCTATCGATGGCCCCTACCCCTGGCACGGTTTGCAAAAATGTTTCCAAATAGACGGCCAAATTGATGGAAGTATAACCATGAGCAAGGGACGTTCTACCATATATGGTGGACGTGCCCAAAGGCAAAGAATTATTGGAAGAAAATTAAAAAATGGTTGGAGGAAATTATAGAATAAGACATAGAGATAAAACCAGAGCTGTTCTTATTAGGAATTATAAATGGAAATATACATTAAAAAACCCCAATACATTATGCACCATATAATAACTGCAGCAGGGATCATATTTGTCCAAAAGTGGAAATTAGAAAATGTCCCTCAAGCGCAATGATAATAAAAAAGGTTGTAGTCGTTCAGGAAATAGTTAGGCATGGGAAGGGTTTTCTGGCTCCGTGTTTTCTTTTGTGCTGGGAAACTGTCCAAGCACCTCTTTGAGTGTTTAAGACTGCCGGCCACTGATCTACAGGAGTAGCGAAGGGTGGGAAGTTTCTACTCAAGGACTCATTTCAAGCCACTTTTAATGGCTATTCTTCCTCCCAAAAATGCCACCTGTCCTTTAATAACATTAAAAAAATTGAAACCCGGATTCCTCCATGCTTCTATTAAGACGGAGTTACATATACATTGAAGGAGTTCTTGCTGCCACGCGGAAAAGGAACCAGATTCTCTTTTAAGCCTTTAACCCCGTCCTCCAACTTTGCCCAGCGTTTCATTTTTGAAACTTCTAAACAGAGTCCCTGGGAATCTTGACACTCGAGGCACGCGCCACAGCTTCTTCCCGGAACGGGGGAAAGCGCCGGGAAGAAGATATCCGACTTACCCTTCCTCCCCTCCGTCGCCCAGTCCCGCGAACAAGCCATCCCGTCAGGCCGTAATGTACGTACACCAATTTTTCCCGAAACCTTCCAGCTTTGGATTGGCGCCTATACCAATAGGAAGCGGTAAAGCGCCTCCCTTCCCCCAACTCCTCCTTCTTCCCTGGCCCAAAGCATGACGGGAGCTGCCGCCGTTTGGTTCAACAGCGGTCTCCGCGAAGAAGAACTGCAAGAAAGATAGGCGTGTCTTTCGGGGTGGCTGGTGAGCAAAATACTCCGTTTCCCAGCATGCAGAGGGGCCCTGAAGGTTCGGTGGGGCGGAGACGGAGCTCGCTGTGACTGTCCCAGAGCTCGAGCCTGTTTAGTCAATCAGAACAATGACTTCGCTGCTGAAGGCTGCTGAGCGAAGCTGAGCCGCGCGCAAAAGCAATCGCGGCTGTATTAACGCTGGCCGCTGGGCGAGGAGGAGGGAGTTGTTGGCAACGGCAGCAGCTGCTGCTGTTTTTTTGAGCTAGAGAGGCTCTGCAGCTGTTTCTGTTATTGTTTGCAAAAAGAGGACCAAAAGGTGCACTCATGTGGATTCCTACAGAGCACGAGAAATACGGAGTCGGTGAGTGACATCTCCCTTTGGCACTTGATGCCTCTCTGTCCTCTCCCTGCCATCTCCGAGGCTGTTCTGTGGGGCTCGGGAAATAAATCAGAGAGGAATCTCCGTTCGTACTCTCTTTATCCTTTGCTCCCGCACCGGTTCCTAGCTTTAATCAGGGCAATTCTGTATTTTTCTACTGTGATATCTAGAAAGACGTTTAAGGTTTCGAGAGAAAGTGTGTACTGTACTGGTTTCGTCGTCGCGCTCTCGCAGTTTCCCCTTCTTGCTTTTTGCCTCCCTTGCCGCCCCAGCTTTTGGTTTTAAAAATGTAGAATAAAGAAAAAGGAAGAAGGATACTTTATTCAATTGCAGTAGTGGTTACTATTTGTCGTAGGGAGAGACTAATGGCTTTTTGGAATACTGTGTTGGAAGATGCTTTTAACCGAGTGTCCTATTGAACCGTATCTTTCAAAGGTCCACCCAGTCCGCGTCCAGAAAAAGCAGTCTAAGCAATGTCGTGATGCTGTTAAAAATCTGTAGCTTTGGTTGTCGAGTGTCATTGCAACTTAAAACTGCCACCTCCTTTGTAAATCGTGAACAGCACCAACGTACGGTTGAACGTGGTGTGTGTTTAGTTTGAAATCGGGTAGTAACCTACTTCTAATGCTGGTGATGTTTTTGTTCTGCTTTTTTTAAATACAAAAGTGTTTTGCATTACACAAGAAAATAGACTGGACATTGTCAAGGAAGTTACAGGGCAGAGCAGAAAAGAAGCTGTTTCCATCGTCGGTACTCTACAAAATATGAACAACAAAGAACATTAGATGTTGACTGATGGATGTGGAATTTCGCATCCTTCTCTGTTCACCCATCTGCTGAATACTTAAAACCACTTTCTCCTTTTATTCTTTTTTATTCTGATACTTATCTGATACTGATTCTGAAACTGTCAAAAAAAATACAATCATGTAACTAAGCTTTTTTAAAGCTGGGAACCTATGATAACACTTTCTACCATGTACTTTTTATTCAGATAAAAAAATAATTGAAAGACCAAGAGCATCAGCATAAGTTTTAATTCATAAACTGTGTTTTTTTTGGGTTAGATTAATTTTCTATTTCTGGCTTGGAGCTGGAGTGCATCTACTTTTCGACTGATAAGCAAAGTAATGAATCCCAGACTATTTGCAACTAGCAAAATTAGCTTCTTGATAAACATATATAGGATTGAATTAGATTAATGCCTCTTGTTTTTAAGTCTTCTTAAGAATAATGATATCAATATTTGCACAAAATAGCTAGTGAAAGATATGACAAAAATGTTAGAAATTGGAGAAATGCCACACTGTTGTATTGGACAAAACAATTCAAACAAAAATGAAAATATTTCCCTATATGATATCACATTATGCTTAATAATTAGTGGGAGGGAAGACAGGTGCCACACAACTAGCATTCTTAAAATTGATCCCAGATGTTGCTTCTGTATCAACTTACAAAGTTCATTAATATATTTTCTTGATTTCTGCTAGATATTGATTAGGATTACTGCAACAATGTATAGATTTTTCAAAACCATTCTAATATATAATGGAATAGCATGTGTAATATTGCTGATCAAATGTTTCAAGTTATAAAAATCTTGCTTTTTTTAAAGACTATTTTTGAAAAGGGAAAATAAAATCAAAAATATCAAATAACATTTTTATTAGAAGGTTATTTTAGCTGCATGGAAAGGGAAAGTAACATGCTGAACAATAACTACAAAATTAATCTGATTGACTATGTATATGTGTGTGTGTGTGTATATATACTCAGCCTGATTCCACAGTTGTTGAAATTCATTTTTTCTCATTAATCTATATCTTGAACCCCATAACGACAAAGTGAAAACAGAATTTTAGAAATGTCTGTAAATTTATTAAAAAGAAAAACTAAAATATCTCATTGGTATAAATATTCAGATCCTTTGCAACAACACTTGAAATTTAGCTCAGGTGCCTCCCATTTCTCCTGATCCTAGCTGAAAGGTTTCTACACCTTGATCGGAGTTGACCTATGATAAACTAAATTGATTGGACATTATTTGGAAAGGCACACACTCCCTATAGAAAGCCTCAAAACTGGTAATGCATACTGTAGCAGAGCAAAAGCCATGAGGTCAAAGGAATTGCCTGCAGAGTTCAGAGACAGGATTATTGCAAGGCACAGATCTGGGGAAAGGTACAATAAAAATGTCTGGTGCACTGAAGATTCCTAAAAGCACAGTGGCCTCCATAATTCTCAAATGGGAGAAGTTTGCCACAACCAGGACTCTTCCAAGAGCCAGTCACCTTGTCAAACTGAGCAATTGGAGAAGAAGAGCATTAGTAAGACAGGTGACCAAGAACCCAATGGTCACTCTGGCTGAGCTCTAGAGATTCTGTATGGAGGTGAGACAGAGTTTCATCACTGCGGCCCTCCACCGATCTAGGCTTTATGGCAGAGTGGCTAGACAGAAGTCTTTCCTCAGTGCAAAACACATCAAAGCCCGCTTGGAATTGGCAAAGCACCTGAAGGACTCTCAGAGTAAGGAACAAGATTCTCTGATAAACCAATATTGAACTGTTTGTCCTCAATTATTATCTGGAGGAAACCAGGCACCGCTCATCATCTGCTCAGTATCATCCTAACACTGAACCATGATGGTGGCAGCATCATGCTGTGGGGATGTTGTTCAGCAGCAGAGACTGGGAAACTGGTCAGGGTTGAGGGAAAGTTGAATGGAGCAAAGTACAGTGATATCCTCAATGAAAACTTATTGTTCAGGATCTCAGACTGGGCCAAAGGTTCACTTTCCAATATGACAATGATCCTAAGCACACAGCCAAGACAACACAGGAATGGTTTAGGGACAACTCTGTGAATGTCCTGGAATGGCCCAGTCAGAGCCCTGACTTGAACCCTATTGAACATCTCTGGAGGGACCTGAAAATGGCTGTCCACTAATGGTCACCATCTAACCTGACTGAGCTTGAGAGGATTTGCAAGGAAGTATTGCAGAAAATCCCCAAATCCAGGTGTGCATGCAAAGCTTGTCGCATCATATCCAAAAAGACTCGAGGCTGTAATTGCTGCCAAAGGTGCTTCAACAAAGTACTGAGTGAAGGGTCTGAATAATTATGCTAATGTGATATTTCAGGTTTTTTTTATTTTTAATAAATTTACAGACATTTCTAAAATTATGTTTTTACTTTGTCATTGTGGGATATTACGTGTAGATTAATGAGAAAAAAATGAATTATAATAACTGTAGAATCAGGCTGCAGCATAGCAAAATTGACAAAAGTGAAGGAGGTCTGAATACTTTCTGAATGCACTATATATATATTCAGTATGTTGGTCCTTTTCTAGATATAATTATATTTTCTATGGAAGAATATCGATTTTGCTAAACTATTAATCCATCTAATATTGAAGCCTGACATGCATTTTTGTGAAAAACAAATACAGTATTTTTGAACTTGCCTTTATACATTTAAGTATGGGTCTCTTCCTTGTTTTGCTCTAATCCTGAGCCATTGTGTGCACTGAGAATTAGAAGCCTATTGTCATTGACTGATTAGTGTAAATGTGGATGAATATGAATAGTTTTAGTGTTGACTCTGTTATTTTGGGGAGATTGCTTGTACACTTGCTAGGGGACCCCTTAGAAAACCATTCAGTAACACAGTCAATCACTAGAGTGGGTTTCATCTTAAAATTGGGTGTGGAACCTAAGTAAAATCCCTGGAATGCCACTGGTTTACCAGTCTGGATAACAATATCTGCAAGGGAATATTATTCAGGCTTTCTGCATTTAAACTTGTGATTGTTGGGTAAGTTTTATTGCTTCAGATGTAATTGTTTCGGTAACTATAGCTTGCCAGTAGCTTTCTGCTTGGGATGCAATCTGATTTTATGCTTATTTGTCAAGAACTAATTCCTGCTAATGTTGGGAGGGTTTGCTTTCAAATAATTATATGTTAAAAGAGCAGCACTACCACACAGCCTTAGCAAATTTGCTGAAAAGTTCTTTGGTACTTGGATTAAAAACAAACAAAGCTACATACAGAGGCCACTGCAACAGCATTGCTAAGAAGGCATTAAGAGTGGTTAACCTAATCTTGCGTAGCTTAAAATATTGTACTTTTAACCAGAGCATATAAAACATTTGCTAGACCAATTGTTGAATACAGCTCATCTGTCTGGAACCCATACTACATATCAGAAATTAATACAATTGAGAATGTCCAGAGATATTTCACAAGAAGAGTACTATACTCCTCTGTTCGCAATAGAATACCTTATGCCACCAGACTTGAAATTTTGGGCCTAGAAGAGCTATGCCGCCTTCGATCTGACCTAAGTGTTGCACACAAAAATATCTGCTACAATGTCCTATCGGTCAATGACTACTTCAGCTTCAACCGCAACAATACATGAGCTCACAATAAATACAAACTTAACGTAAACCACTCCAAATTTGATTGCAAAAAATTTGACTTCAGGAACAGAGTGGTCAATGCCTGGAATACATTACCTGACTCTGTAGTTTCTTCCCCAAACCCCCCAAACTTTAATCTTAGACTATCTACTGTTGACAGCACCTCATTCCTAAGTGATCTGTAAGGGGCGTGCATAAGTGCACCAGCATGCCTACCATCCCTGTCCTAATGTCCCCATGTATTCGTAAAATATCATGTACTCATAGCCATGCTTGTACATATTACATATTCACAATCATGTTTATTCTTTGTCTGTAATCTTATACACGCTTAACAAAAGAAATAAAATAAAAATAAATAAACATAGGACTGTAGTTATGCAGCCTGACTTAGGCAAAGTTAGGTGAAGCCTTTTAGGTGTTGACTTTACCTCACTCTGCATAGAAAGATAGTTTTATGCCTAATTTTATATACTTTGATTTAGAAGTACTGTTAAGTCCTTTAAGCTATGATTGAGTAGGCACTTCCTGCTTTTTAGTCTGTAGCCTTAACCACTAGACCAAACTGGCTCACATACCTTAAATGTTTTCTCATATAAACAGTAACCAAGCTAGATTTTAGAGCAGAGTTCCCTGTACTTTCCATCTTTGAGGATCGGCATGGGGATGGGAGGGTGGGAGGGAGGGAGAGGGGATGGTTCTGCATGAGTGTTGGGCTAGCATGTGCATGCATGCAGCTCCATTTGTGTGAGCGGCTGGCACGTGTGTCCGCCACTCATGCAAATGGAATGTGCATGCATGTGCTCACCTACTGCTCACTTAAGGGGGCAGGCACACACACTCACCCACCGCTTTGAACAGCTCACAGCCCAGTAGTGGCTCCTGGCCTGAGCATTAGGGACCCCTGTTTTAGAGTATATATACTTGATTAAATTAATTAAAGTATTGCGAAACACTATATGGAGATTCCAATGTGGCTTTCAACAATGGAAGCATTTATACACCCAAATATAATAAATTTAAGGAATATTATTGGATATAGAGATATTTTAACAGAAAAGGGAGAACTGAAACCAAAACAAGAGATAGAAAAACACGGAATCAGAACAGACTGGTATATACATTTGTAAATACAATCAAGGTATGAAAAAGATTAAAAAAACAGTATGGTTTCAATTTGGGACACATGGAACTGGATGAAATATTGATTGGAAAAGATGAAAAAATGATAAAGAAATTATATAACTATTTGTTACAAGTGGAATTAGAAGAAGTAATGATCAAATAAACAATGATAACATGGGCAAGAAACTTTGGTTCTACAATAGAATTGAATAAGTGGCAACAATTATGGGAAAGAAATTATAAATTAACAATAGCTATAGCATATACGGAAAATATGTATAAAATGTTCTATAGGTGGCACGTCACCAGAGAAACTAGCAAAAATGTTTAAAAGATTAATCTATGAAATGTTGGAAATGTCATGAAATTCCTGGTTCTTTTTATCATATGTGGTGGACATGCACAGAAGCAAGGAAATTTTGGATAAAAATACAAACATGATTGGAAGAAATGTTGAAAGAAAGATTAGAATTGAAGCCAAAAACCTTTTTATTGGGTATAATACCAGAGAAATATAAAAAAAAGATATATATTTAATAATACATATTGTAACTGCAGCAAGGATTGTATTTGCTCAGAATTGAAAAGCAGAAAATATACCAGGGGATGAACAGATAATAAAGAAAATTTTAGACTGCGCTGAATGAATAGGTTAACGTTAAGATTAAAGAATAAAGAGGATTCACTGTACTACATGACTTGGGGGGAAATTTATGTGTGGTTAGAAAATGAATATATATATGAAAAAGAGAAGGGGGAAAAAGTGAATGATAAACCCAGAAGTGACACTGTGGAATAGATAAAGGGGACAGGGGAGGGGGGGAAATGGGAAAGTTTTGATTGATATGAAGTAGACAAATACATAAAGAATCAAAATATTTGATTAAGTAAATTGATATAGAATGAAATAAGTGAAATGTAAGATTATATAAAATGAATTCAGTTACTGGAATACCATCCCAGGAAAAAATGGAAAGGTAGCAAAGGAAGGAGGAGAGGAGGAGGAGAAAGGATGGAAGTAGGAAGGAAGGAAGGGAAACAAACAGGGGCTGCAAAACTTGGAATGTGGGATAGTAAAAAAGCAACCTGAACTAATAAAAATGAATGAGATGATTTGAAATGTAAATATATCTGCTTTTTAAAAATAGATGAATTATGGAATGTGAAGATAAAATATGTAATTGTATGGGAAATAAAATTATATAAAAAAAAGATTAATCCTGATTTGAAAAATATGTTACAAGAGATACAAAGACTTTGAGAGAATAAAGAACATAAATGGAAAAATAGAAAAACTAGAGGAAGAGATTAAAGAAGTAAAAGAAATGCTGGGGAAAACAGAACAGAGAGTCCAGAAAGTGGAAGAAATAAATCAAAAATTAGAAATAGCAGATAAAATTCAGGCGAGGGCAATTGTAATCCTGGAAATGGATAAGGCTGATTATTATCTAAGATTTCAAAATATTGAAGAAGAAAAAGGAGAAAATGTGGAGGAAATAGTGGCGGAAATGCTGGCAAAACCAATGAGGGAAAGTAAAGATTTTGAATGATGTATATGAAGCTTTTAGATTTCATACAAGGTATGCAGTAAAATACAACTTACCCAGAGAAGTACATGTGAGATTTACTAGGAAAACAGTGAGAGCTCAAATTTTACAAATGGCAAGGAATATGTCAATAAAATAAAATACAAAACTAAAGAAATTATGATTTTGAAGCAAATCCCCAAAAGAGTAAGAGACATGAGAAGAGCCAATCAATTTCTAACTAAATGTTTGATCAGAAAAGAAGTGAATTTTAGAAGGATTACAGGTGAATTGGCAAGAACAAAGATATAAATTAGAAAAAGCAGAAATATTTTATCAGCAAAACTTTGGATTTTTAGAAGAAGAGAAACTGAGAGAAGAAGGATGGATTAAAAATTAAGAAGAAAAAGAAAAAAGAAATATATCAAGAACAAGAGAGTAGAGCGCTGAAAGAAGGTGTTTGAGCAAAAGAAGCTAAAGAATAAAGAGTGACTAGAACAACAAAGTTAAATAAGTAAAGGAGCATTAGAAAAATTGATATGCTTTCAACAATGGAAGTATATACATTTAAATATTATATATATGAAAAATGTGATTAGCTATAACAATATTATAATAGAGAACTAAAATTTAAGTAGAGTGTGAAGGATTATATTTGTATAAAATTGGAAAGTAGGGAATATACTAGTAGAAGTTAAGAAAGAAAATATTAGACTGTGTTGAAATGTATAGATTAATAATAAAGAGTAAAAGATAAAGAGGATTCATTGTATTACAAGACGTGGGGAAACTTTATGAATGTTAAGAAAGATATGAATGAGGAAATGGTGAGAAAAGTGAATGACAAATTCAGATGTGACACTGTGAAAGGGGCCAGGGATAAAGGGGGGGATAGAAAAATATTGATTTTGTTTTTATTAGTAGACAAACACATTAAGATTTAAAAATAGATAAATTATATTTATATAGAATAAAATATAAAAAGTCAGAGGTGTAAAGAAAAAAAAAATCCAGGTTGCTGGAATGCCATCCCAGACAGATGAAAAGAAGGGCAGCTAAGAAAGGTGGAAAGGAGAGGAGAAAGAGGAAGGAGGAGGGAAGGAAGGATGAGAAGTGGGGAAGAATGGGAAAGAGGTAGGAGAGTGTATGCTGTTGCAATCACAACCATTATCACTTCTCAACTTGCCAAAGAACCAGGGGGGAGGGAAGGGCGAGATGGAATGCAGAGGCAGAGCCTCGGCAGAGCCTCGGCAGAGCCTCAGCAGGTGTTTGCCAAGACCAGACACTCTTTCTCATAACAATGCAATGACATTCAATTGGACAATATGACCTGCACTAATAGGGGGGAGAAATCTATACTGCAATTATGTGGGTTTGCACAGGAATTAGGTAGAACTGGTATTGCCTTTATCAGTGCCAAAATGATGTACTCAATGAAGTTTTGCATTTAGACATCAATGAGTCTTGAAGGTGCTTACTTTGGTTGGGTTCATCAGTCAGAACGTTGTATATGCTGATTTACTGTAACAGATGTTTCCTACCTTATAAAAAGTGGGTTTAATTAAAAAAAATTAATCGTATTTACTTGTAAATATCATATTAAATCATTAATAGATTTTGAATGAAATACTCCTATTTAGTATTGAATCTGGAAAAACACAAAGGAGCAGGACATGGTTGAAGGGTAATCCTGTCCTCTGGTGACAGTGCAAATAAACTATTTTAACTGTTATTTGTATATATTTCTAATATTCTATTTGAAATGTTTAGAAAGATACCAAACATTTCCTTCATGCACACACTAACAAGAGAATTTTACACCACTCAGTCACAAGTTAGCAATATCATTCAGAAGATCTGTTACTTATGTGCCTACCCCATATAACTGTTGTCCACAGAAGGCCCTGTGTATAAACACAGAAAAATGAGCTTCAGGTTGGATTCACATTTGTTTCTTCAAAAATGTAGGAATATGAGCGACAACATTAAAGTAGTAAATATGTGTTTGATGCCACTGGCCTTGAAAGCAACAGCAGTACCTTGAAATAGATTATTTTGCTCCTTTCCATTTTAAATTAAGGTTTAGGCGTAAGTCAGAAAGAGCACTGATCACTCTACTGAATGACTTTTGTCAATTATCTGAAAGACCAGTGTTTCTTCCTTCATGTTATTACATGTCTCTCAGCAGTTTTTGACTATGACATCCAAAAATTGGAGGCACTGTGGATGTACTGATTCCGCTGACTGCTTGAAGCACTGTCTTATATGGGAAGCAGGAACTTGAGAGAAGAGTTGTCTGATCTTTGGTTATTCCAATACCACATAAGTGGCTTACCTATCTCCATACTACTGGTGTGTACAGAGTTGTGTGGGAGCAATCACTTTATTTCAGGTAATTATCATCAATAGAATAGGGATAGTCATTAGTAAATAGATATAACTTGGGAAGTCTTCCTCCTGCATAGGTTGGTGGTCTCATTTCATTGAAGCCCTGGAAATAACTCACCGTCTTTTACCACATGGTTATATTACATTATCAGAATGGAATGCCACTGTATGCCGCACCAGTTGTTCTGTGCTGAACTGGAGACTGGAAAGAGACTTCTAGGTCATCCACACAAGTGCTACAAAGACACTGTGAAGGAAACACTATGCCACTATGACATCCAGCCAAGAGAAATAGAAGCTGCGGCTGCTGACAGAACTCACTAGCAAATACTGTGCTACAAAGCCTATGCCAGCTTTGAGGACAGATTTTTCAAAAAACTGGTAGAAAATTATGAGTGGAATCCCAGAATAACAGCCACAATTATTGCAACAATGGATTTCTGGTGCCCCCATTGTGCTAGACTCTGTGCTTCTAGAATGGGACTGCAAAGCGACCTCTGTGTTCATAGATGAACAGCATCACAATGTCTTCTTTGAAGAAGGACTACCTATACTAGATTATATAACACATTCTATAGAATTGCCTTTGAAAATGACCTGGAAAATACAAATGACATTAAATATGGCAATCAGAATGCTAACAGGTAAAAATTGCCATTATAATGTAATACCTGTCCTATAAAAATAGTAGTTATTGGTGAGTTTTCTACAGTAGTTCAATCTGGAATGCTAGTTTTGATATATAAAACGTTATACCGGTAGGACTTGGCACCAGAATACCTTAGGGACTATCTCTTCCACATGGAATCTGCTTGTCCTGTACATGTAGATAATGAGAGACTGCTTATAGGTCCCATCATCATATCAGCTCAGAAGTACATGAACCAAAATATTTTAGGAAAGGCACAATATAGTTTCTTATATCACAGGCTGTAAATAATAGTTTTGTTTCTTTATTATATAAGCAATAAACTTTAAACATATAAACTTTATGTATAACAAAACCATGCTTAGAGGAAAAATGATAATAAATAAAGATTTCCTTAAGGTGGGATTTCCCCCCCCCCCCAAGACTTCTCTTTACAAAGAAGAAAATGACAATCCTACAATGTTCAGTTGAAAGCTATTTTTGAAAAACATTATTAAAACTGTAGAAAAAACCTGCAACATTATACTACTAAAAATAATCTTTATCAAGAAAAGTTAAAGTATTAGATCTAGTTTTCCATTTCAATTCTTGATAGCATTATTTAATGCAAACAGTTACTTCTATAATTAATCTTGTTATCTACTTCGGTATGGTAGTTCAGATGTCCAGTTCCTGTGAAAGGAATAAAAAATAAATTAAATATATACAAAAGTTTCTAATTTGTTAGCAAAAAGTATTAATTTGCTGCTTCATATTTTTATTTGTTTAGCTTTTTTAAAGCTAATTTTGAATTTTTAAATTTTACCGGTGCTGCTACAGTACATTTAACAATCCTCATAAACTTCACCCAAAAGAACTCTAAAGGGATTGGAAAAACATGCTGTTGTATCAAGTATCTTTGAAATCCTATATTCGTGATGGTGAACCTATGCGATGTATGGCACGTGGAGCCATGTTGCCTGGCACACGCGGCAGTGCCCATTCCTCTTCCAGGTTTCCGGCGCATGCATACACACCAGCCAGCTAGTCTTCCAATCAGCAGGCCTTCAGGCATGCGGCTGTGCCAGAAACCACAAGTTCTGGGCAGCTCTTCTTAGTGCACATGCACACCAGCCATGTGATCGACGCCGGCTGCCTGGGATCCATGTTGGAGGCCATTTGCGCCGGCAAAGCAGCGCTACCTCTTTGAGGCAGCAGCGCCTTCTTCTCCTCCTGCCAGCCTTGCTGTAAACCTCGGGGCTTGCCTTACGGGGGGGAGGAGAAAATACCTGGTAGCGGGGGGACGTCCATTGTGCCAGTGACTGCAGCCACGCTCCAGAGAAGCCCCGCTGGAGTGCCAATCAGCTGTGTGTATGTCAACGGCCAGCACAAGAGAAATGAGTGGCCAGCGCAGGAGAAGCGGGAGGCCAGGACAGGAGAAGCAGGACAGCAATGTCTGGCATGTAGGTGGGGCGCAGGGTTTGCCTACATAATTTTGCCGACATCACTGCCTCTTTGCCGGTACGAACGGCTTGCCCATGCCCACAAAGTTATATAGGAAAGCCCTTTGCCCCATCAGCACAGGTCATGCCGCAAATCGCCTGACCGGCTTTGCGGTGCTGCAGAGCTGAGCGTCTGGCATCCTGTTTCTCTTGCGCTGGCTGCCACTATGCACACAGCTGATCAGTGCTCAAATGGGGCTTCTCCAGAGCATGGCTGCAGTCGGTGGTACCACAGATGCCCCCCCACCAGGACCTTCCCCCCCGTAAAGCAAATCCCAAGGTTTACAGCAAGGCTGGAAGAAGGAGGAGTCGCTGCCTCTTAGCTGGCCTGCCACCGCAGCCTACTGCCACCCTCTCTGTCCCGCCAGCTGCTCCTGCTACTGCCAGGGAAGTGGCAGCGTGACAACCGCCGTCACCAGGGGCAAGGGGGTAGTGGTGGCAAGGATGGGCAGGCCGGGGCTTCCCTGTCTCACCCAAGCGGATTTCTTCTACGGCTCCAGGCCTCCGGCGGCGAGGGAAGGAAGCTTCTTCTTTAAAGGAGGGGGTGATAGGGGGCATTGCCCCTTCCCAGGGAAGAAGTTGCTTGTGCAAATCTGCCTTGTCCACTGGCGCTTTGGCTCCTCTGGGGTCCTCTGGAGAGCTGGTGAGCGGAGGAACATGTATGGCTCTGGCCTCATCGCCCGGGCCAGGAACTTTTCTGAACTGGATGTGCTGGGAGGCGGAAGGTCTGTCTCTAGGGCTGGGGAGCTTTGGGGACGAGAATGGTTTGTGGAAGAAGGGTGTGGGCCAGGACCACTCCTTTCCCTTTGCCCTCCCAGGAAGCTGTCCTGCCGGGCACAGCATCCTGCCCCCTTTCCAAGGGGGATGGCGCTGGTGTTGGGATGTTCCGGTCCAAATGGGCTGGGGGAGATGAAATGAGCTTCACTTCGACCAGGGAGGGGGCGGTGTTTGAAGGGGAGGACTTGCTTCAGGATCAGTCTCAAAGGAATGGGCAAGCTTTGGAGTCCTCCAGAGCTCTTCATCATGCAGAGTGGCAGAGAAGAAGAGGAGGAGGGTTTAGTGAAGTAGCAGAAATGCCCCACATTAAACCAGGGATTCCTACC
>JANHFT010008533.1:90717-103101 GCA_032467955.1 Pseudoxenodon macrops
GCAGAAATGAATAGATTGACTTTAGCAATTAAAGAAAAAGAACAAACTGAATACTATGAGATTTGGGAGATATTTTATAAATGGTTGGTGAATAAAAAAGGAGTTTGGAAATGAAGGTTAAAAGTAGAAAATATATATGCATGTATGAAGATAATGGTGTAAATAAAATAATTTATAGGTTATAAGAAATAAGAATAAAAATGTTTAATGTTAATAAAGTACAATTAAGATAAGATCTTAGGAAAATAGAGAATTTTAGAATGTCAAAATGTTTATTTAAAATTTAGGAAAATAACATAAATGGAAATGAGATAGTAAAGGAGAAAGGATGTCACAAAGAGGGATTTGTAACCAAGACAACACACTGCAGATGGATGGATGAAATGTTTAAGTTTGTAATTATAATTAAAAATAAAAAACTTTTTAAAAAAAGCTGGCCTTGTCCCCGGGCCACACCCAGTCAGCTTCAACCACCCTGGCCATGCCTCTCCTCCCTCCCTGGCCCCCAGAGGACAACCACAATTCTGACCCAGCCCACAATAAAATCGAGTTTGACACCCCTGCTTTAGCAGATGGATGTTGATCAAATTCATTATGATGAATGTATCTTTAATATTGTATATACTTCTTGTTTGAGTTTCTTCACTTCCCATATTAGTTGATAAACATGTAGAATATTTGAATCTTACAAAGTAACAACCTACTGACTGTCATCTATTTTTCTCTTCTTGTTTGTAGGCCTAGCTGTCTCTCTTCAGCTACTCCATGGAGACATTGAACAAATCAGGAGAGACTACACAGCCATGTTTACCCATGGAGTATCAATAGCAAGGAAGTTGGGCTTTTCCAATATTATTATGCCAGGTATGTTGTAAGAAAATCCTACCTTAACATGAATATTTAAGTGTGAGTAACTTTGTTTGGTTATTTATGAAGGCTTCGATGCCACTTCACTTGCAACTTTAAGTGGTTTCCAAGCAGAAAAATGATAGAGTACAAACATGTAGTAACCCCAAACAAGTATAAAATAATAACTGTTCTGTCGCACAATAACCTAGTAATAATAGATCTAGATATCTATTACCAATGTCTGCTATTGTCCGAAGCACAACCAAACTCTCTTTGTAGTGTGGGGCTACAAATTATCTTAAACAGGAGCAACAAAGATATTTCTGATGGGAGGTCATTCCATAAGAGAGGAGCTCATGCAGAAAATACTCATTTCCAAGTTTCTTTTCATTTTACTTTGTGCAGGATGGGGAATATCATAAGGTATTATCTATAGGTATGTTTGGCATGGGCAAATTCTATTTCAATTAAGTGATCTCAAAAACAACTATCCAAGAAAAAATAGTTAACTGGCCCACTAAATAATCCAATATGCATATGACCTTATGTTCTTCAGCAAAGAAATGGCTCATAAATTTCTTTATCAACTAAATCTTTTGTATTGTTTTCAGTTCACTGAGGTTGTTTCTCAAATTGTTGATCATGTATTCCCATTTTTAAATATGTTAGTATGCCTCTTTTGAGTACAGATAAATATGTCTTAAATAAACATTTGTATGATTGCAAGGCAAAGTAAAGAAATAAAGATTATTGTGTCAGGAAGTAGAAAAATTGGGCATCAAAGCATTTTGGTTTCAGAGACTGACAGTAGTTGGCATGTGTGCTTTCTAGAATTCTGACCTCTTTATTTATGGGACTTAAAAATTGGGGATAGTTAATAGCCAGTTATTTCCATAAGATAAGCATTTGGATATTAAGTGCAACAGTCGTTAGAATGCAGTATTGTAGGCTAACTCTGCCCACAGCCTGAAGTTTGATCCTGACAGGCTCAAGGATTCAGCCTTTATCCTTTCAAGGTCGGTAAAATGAGGACCCAGATTGTTGGGGGCAACATGCTGATATTATAAACAGCTCAGAGAGTGCACTATGTAAAGTACTATGGCACAATATATAGTCTAAGTGCTATTGTTATTGCTGTTTGCAAATAGATTGTTTTTAAAATTGCAACAACCAAAAATGAGTCCTTTCATAAATTATATAGATTCTTCCCTATTCTTTCTTGTTTGGTGTTATGTCATTACAAATAGGAGTAGATGATCAATATCAATCTTTTGTTGTGCTCTGATTCTACCTGAAATATTATGAGAATGACACAAAAATACTCAGAAATAGAAACTTAAACTTCATTTCATACCAAGTCCTTAATCACTATTTTAATAAAACTATATGTCTACTATCATAATGGTGCTCATCAGAGGTGGGTTCTGAATCTTCTTATTCACTCAGGGTTGCGCCTCGAGGGCGCACGTGCGCGTGGCAAGCAAAATCCAAAATGGCGGTGATTATATGGTTGATTAGCACCATGACTTTCCATAGAGAGGCTGATCCATTCAAATAGTCTGTGTTAGGTCTGCCAGGCTCAGCTTGGTGCCTCACAGGCATCCTGCCATCAAAAGCTAAAAGGGGTGGAGGATAAATGGGCAATAAAGTTTGTGTATATGATGGGAAATAGGGAGGGGGAATGACAGGTGATAAAGACCAGAGAAGCTGGTATCAGCATTCAAGGTCAGGCACCCTAAGAAGGAATGTGGATTACTCCCAAACATCTCAGCATTCTCAAAACACTTTGGAAAGTTCTGATTGGCTAAAGGTGGACTGGTCACAGGGAGAGGGCTGGGACGAGGGGAAACCTTTCTGTATCTTTGAGCACCAGAAACTCAGAGCCAACATCTGTTTAGTAAAATAACCTTTCGGTTTAACCAAATGGATTTGAGGGTCTTTCTTTCCTAAGGGATCAGATTGGAGCAGATCTGACATTAGGCTAGCTCTGCAATTGTAATCAACCTGGAGAGGAAACCACCTCTACTGTGGGAACCATGCAAACAACGTTGACTCAAGGAGCAACCAGGAAGAGATCGAAGTCTTGAGGAAAACATCCTCAAAAACCCTCCTGGAGGGCTGGATCTATCCGAGTGGCTGGGAGAGGATGACCTGCCAAGACCACAGAGTGGGGGAAAAAGAATAGTGGGAAGAGAAGCCCATTGGACTGACATTCACCTGTGGGAGCCGTTTGAATCACTAGTGGGAGATGCAAAGGGAGGAAGAACCAATCACAGATGAACTGGATCAAGAGGACTGAATGATGGAGCAAGCCATAAAGTTCCTGAGGTGGGCTTTTGGCAATATGAAAGCATGAGAAGCCCTGGCCTAGGTGGCACACTGAGCTGACCAGCTGACTCTAGCCATGGCAAGCGATGTGATAACCACCTGGCATCAGCAGCAGGCCCCCTAGCAGCACCTGCACCTGGTCCTGCAGCCCAGCCTGCACTGGCTGTAGGAGCATCAGCCCTGTCATGGCCCCATCAGAACCCAGCTCAGAAGAGTTGGAACTTACAGGGAAGGCTCACCAGAGGCTGAGGAGGAGGATGTCCCAGGCCCCACAGGCACTGGGGGAGGTGGTCGACGAGATGGAGAGCTGCCTGCTACACAGACACAGGAGAGGACCGACTGCTGACCAGCAGTGGTGCTGATAGACAGTTAATCTCCTCTGATGAGGAACAGCTGTCTACTCCACTTCATCCAATGGTAAGGAGAGTGGAGTGTAGGCAATCCCAGAGAAGGGCGGCAAGGTTGCTTGGGAGGAGGTCACCCCACCCCTCCTCAAAAGAAATACCTGGAGGGGAATAATTTAAGGAGAAACCGTGGCAAGTTCGTCTTTGCCAGGAACAATTGTTTGCTTTGGCTTACACTCCTCTGGCTTTGACTCGTGTCTGTTGCTGTTTGCCTCGCCTAGCTTGGAAGTTTGCTGTTTGTCTTTTGTTTGGACCTAGCCCTTCTCTTGTGGACTGCAGTTAGCCATTACTTCACTGTGCCTTTGGAACTGCTTCTTGCCTGGCACCTGTTTCTTGTTCTGAGGGCTGCCTTTGTCTTGTGCCTGGACTCTATCTTGTGGATTGGACTTGGAACCCTGGACCTTGCCCTGTGAGTATGCTCCTATTCTTTGGGCTTTTTTTGTATTACTACGGTATATTTGGGAGACTGAGGGAGGCTGCCTTCAAGGTAGCGTGGGGATGGAGCCTTACCGATCATTGGAGGGCCATTGGCTGCAACATTTATTGAAAGAAATAAAGAACTCTTTAGAGGCCTTCCTTCCTTTGACCACCTGGGTTATAACAAGCCCTGGATGTAAAGTTCAAAAGAAACCTCAAACAGTTGGGGTTCTTCCTGGCACATGTTTGGACATATATGCAGAAGTATGGTCCAGAAATAGCCACTGAAGGGGCTAAGGTGTAGTGTGTCATTGGCATTGGAGGGGACTGTCGCTGAATGGATGGTCACCCTCCACAACAACATTGCCCCAGAGCTGAGAAACTTCAACTACTTCATAGCCACATTTCAGAAGCGCTTTGGAGACTCCTTGGCTAATCGGAAAGATAGAGACCACTTAAAAACTATCAGCCAAGGGGGCAGGAAGTGGCTGAGTATATGTAGGAGTTTTGCGACCTGGCCTGCCAAGTGACCAACTGGCCAGAAAACATCTTGATTGGATACTTCTGAGACAGGCTAAGCGACATAGTCTACAACACCTGTATGTCCCTTTCCATGGTTGGTATGCCCTAGCAGAGAAAGTGGAAATTGATCTGGCTTGATCCAAATGCTGGCTGAGCTGTGAGTGATGAAGATCCCTATCTGAAAAGAAAGAGGCCCTGAAACCACCACTATGTTAGCAGAACCTACATTGATGATTCGCTGGCTGCTTCAGGTGCATGAAGGAGAAGCACCGTTGCCAATTGCCAAGCCACACATCCAACCCAGAAGACAACTCCAGTCCTGCCAAAAAATCAGTGAAACTGCCATAGAGAACCTATGAGATAGCCCTGAAAGGAGTATAGGTTGTAGAGTTCATCCCATTTCCCCCAAGGATGGCGAGAGAATCCAACCCGCCCAGCCTGGCGGAAAGTAAATCAGACTGAAATGATGATCCCTTGGTAAGTCGCCCAGTCAATCCACTGGCATATGTATAGAACTGGTAGTTCAATCCTCAGGGCACAAAGGGAGCCTAGTAGCTCTCCTGGACTTGGAGTGCACCGGATGTCTGGTTAACCCTGCCCTGGTTGAAAAACTGGTCATGAGACTCAAACAACTTATAAGTGCCCATAGCTTTTTGTCAGCTTGATGACTCAGTGGGAGAGGGTATCCCAGCAACATTTGTTACTGAGCCAACAGAGATGAGGATGGATGCACACATGGAGACCATGAACTTTATTGTGGTCCCTGGTCCCTGGCTTGGAGTGACTAGAGGAGGGGATTGCTAAAGATCTGGCTTACCGACTGTGAAGGGGGTGGGAGAAGAACTGTAAAAAGTCTTTGTTCTAAGCTGTCGCAGGCAAAGCCAAAGAGTACTGGGAATTACAGGACATTTTCAGTAAAAGGGGGTCAGGTGTGCTCCCACCCCACTGGCTGACCAACTCTCCATAGAAATCCTAGTGGAGGCCAAACTACCCAAACCTAAGCTGTATTCTATCACCTCCTAGGGAATTGGAGGAGCTACAAACATTTATAGACAAAAACCTGAAGCCCACCAGTCCAAGGGTGCCTCCTCCAGTACTGTTTAGGGAAAAGAAGGATGGGTCCCTTTGTCTATGCATTGATTATCAGGGGCTTAATGCTGTATGAAGGGAAAACACCTACCCTCTTCCCTTGATGAAAGACATACCAGCCCATTTGGCTAAGGGGAAGTCTTCTCCAAATTGGATTTGTGGGAGACATACTACCAGGTTAGGATCAAGCAGGAAATGAGTGGAAAACAGCTTTCAATTGCTCCTTAGGATGTTTCCAATTCCAAGTCCTCCATTTCAGACTGCAAGGGCCCCCTGTTGTGTTCATGCAGCTGATAAATGATGTGCTGCATGACCACATGTACAAGGGAGAGCTAGTCTACCTGTATGATATTTTAATCTACACTGAGACAATGGCAGAACATGTAAAACTAGTCAGAGCTGTGATCAAAAAAACGTTGAGTGGCCAAACTATATGCCAAGCTATCCAAATGTGCATTTCATCCCAGTAAAATTAATTATCGCATTTCACATAAGGGACCCCAAGAAGGTTCAGGTAGTACTAGAGTGGACTCCTCCCTGCACCTGGAAACAACAGCAATGCTTCCTGGGATTTGTGAACTTTTACCACCAATTCATTCCCTCGTTTATCAAGGTACCCCTCTACATAACCAACCTGCTAAAGACAAACGGGGAGGGAAAGCCCAAACCTAGCCAGCTGCTTAAATGAACTACAGAATGCATTCAAAAAGCTTACATACCTGCTCGGGGCAGAGCCAATGCTGAAACAGCCAGACCCCAATGCCCCCTTTGTCATTAAGGCTCATGCCAGTGATGTTGCAGTGAGCTCAGTCCTTCTGCAGGAAAACGAACAGGGGATTCTGCAGTCATGTACCTACATCTCTAAAAAGCTTAATGAGATGGAGTGGAGATGGGCAGTTTGGAAGAAGGAAGCCTATGTTGTGTGCTGGGCACTTCTAACTTTTGGAGACATTTCCTACAAGGGGGGAAAAGCCCATTTGAAGTATGGAATTACCATAAGAATCTAGAGGCTCTAAAAATCCAGAGGAGGTTATCACCCAAACAAGTTTGTTGGGTTCAATATTTTAACAGCTTCAACTTCACAATACTATACCTCCTGGGGGTGGGGGGGACACTTCCTAGCAGATGCACTATCCAGGCTGCTGCAATACAATAGTTCAAAGCTGGAGGTGATTAGGCTGGTCATTTCCTCCAGGCAACTGGCAATCCCAGTTACCACCTGGGCACAGGCCAAAGCAAAAACCCAAGTAGCTGATGATCTAAAGGGCACCTAAAAGCAGCTTAGAAGGAAGACAAATGGTTCCAGATGCATAAGAGTGAAGATACAATGCAAGATAGTCTAGCTTCTGTAGAAAGAAAAATCTGGTCCAGTTCCAAGCCAGGTGCTGGAAATAAAATGGAGGCTGATTGGAAAGAAGGACCCTGTTTATTGATAAGTAGAACCAACAACAGCATGCAGTTCTGGGACAGCTGACAAATTAGCTTGATGAGTGCAATCATTTTTATACAGTTTACAGTATTTTGTAATTTGTAATTTTGCTTTGTGTGCTTTTATTATTTGATTGGTGGGGGGTTAATCCTATTATGTCCTAAATGTCATGTCCTGTCCTTTTTAATTCCATCAACTGAAGATATTTGTTTATGAATAGATTGGCCCGGATTTCTTAATTGGCACAAAATATTCATCTCTAAAGACTTCAGGTATCTGCTGGAGGCTTTTGGGGCTACTTTCTGCCTTTGTTAAGATTTTCTCCATTTTTCATTTGGGGAAATATAATATTCTGCATCTTTTAATATTCCCCACTATATTTCATTCTTTGGGGGCTTCCCACATGTGGATGGGGGCCAAATTGTACACCCCGCAAATGGTTCTACAGAAAAGCCATGATTCAAAAGTGGCAGGGCTTTTCAGCTTTGTAAAAACCCTGCACCTAATCAAGTGTCAATTTTGTTGGTCATCACTAAAGAAGGATATAGAGAGCTATGTAGCTAGCTGCCCTATCTGTGCCTCAGCGAAGAGGTGAGAAGGGAAAACACCAGGGTTTCTCCAGCCAATAGCAGAACCTAAAGCCCCTTGGAAAGAAATATCAATGAACTTTATAGTAGAACTGGCCGAAAGCTCAGGCAATACAATAATTTGGGTGATAACTTATTTGTTTTCCAAACAAATGTACTTTATATCCTGACAAAAAATCCCGTCTGCTTGCATTTGGTCTAAGCTATTTGTGCAGCACATCTACCAGTTACATGGTGCTCCAGAAAGAATAATTGCAAATTGCAGAGTCCAATACAGTTTACGTTTTGGGGACCATTCAGGGGCTAAGGTCTTCACATCATCCAGCTATTAATGGTACCTCTGAATGTATGAATGGGGTCCTGGAGCATTACCTCAGATGTTAAATTAATTACCAACAAGAAAATTGGGTGAACTTTCTATCTTTCATGGAGGTCTCCTACAATAACTCAGTACACAGTAGCACCAGGTTCATTCCATTTAAAATGGCCACAGAACAGGATTTTGTATCTATCCCTGAATTGCCTCAAACCACCCCATCGATTGCATCAGTAAAAGAGTGGGTCACCCAGCTCCAGAATACCCAGTGAGAAAGACTTTGGATGAAGCTAGGGAAACATATAAAAAACAAGCAAATAAAAAGTGCATTAAGCCAAAGGAAGTTAAAGTGGGAGATAAGGTGTATCTATCTACCAATTCTTACAATCTAGACAACCCCCCCAAAAAATGGGGCTGAAATACGTTGGACCTTTCTCCATAAAAAGGATTATTAACATAGTGACTGTAGGACTTTCTTTAAACATTTTATTAGATTATGGAATATAATACAAAATACAAATGCAAATAGGAAGACTGTTCTCTTGCCTCTTCTCTCTTCACAGTTGGGGTGAAGAGAGAAGAGGCAAGAGAAGTGAGGGGGGAGAGAAAAGAAAAATGTGTTGACTTCCAACTCCCTCTGTTGCAGTAAAATAAAGCATTAATTGTCAGGCCAAAATGCAGGCCTGACAGGCGGCCTCCCTCAGAATCAAAGTGTAGCCTATAAAAAAGAACATAAGGAGTTAGCATGAAAGAATTAACCACCCCTCCCCCCCCAGGGGGACCCTTTTGCTTGTCCAGGTACGTATTGGGGAATTGTTTAACTAGCTTGTCCGCCTTGACATTCCAACTTTTCACCCAAGTAGCGTCTGACAAAGGGTACCCCTTCCAGTGTACTAAGTACTGTAATTGGCCTCTATATATCTTAGAATCTAATATTTTCTTCACTTCATAATGGGTTTCGCCTTGCACTACCACTGGAGGAGGAAGGGTTTGGGCAGGCCCTTAAGGTATGAGAACTGAACCTCAACATCTTCCTGGCCTGCAAAAGGGCATGACCAAAGATCATTAAGCCCTTGGGACACACCGGCCCTGTGAGTGTCCTTTGACAGTAGCCCAGATAAAGTGGCTCTTTTTTTGGGCCAGGTGCTCAATCACATTGATCGTTATGAGTTATATTATAGAATATAACCATTATGCTCATCTATATACATCCCAATGGGCTATGGTGATGGCGGTAGCAGCAGTGATGGAAGGAGAGGCAGCTGAATAGGTTGCAGACCTATACAGTGACCATGCTGTTGAACTAGGAGAAATTGACATGTTTATAGCAGCTCTTCAGGAGCGATTTGAGGACAACACCAGAATCCAGCAACACAAGAGAGAGTTGTTGGTGGCCAGGCAACGTAGCAGACCAGTGGCTGAATATATCAAGGAGTTTTGAAGGCTGTCCCACAAGTTGAGAGGATAGTCGGAACGGTTGTTATTTCACCATTTCAAAACTGGCCTTGATCACATGTTGCGGCAGGCTTGTGTGTACCGAGGCCTGCCTCCATGTATGGCAACCTGGTTCCAGGCTGTCAGAGCTGGAAGTGGAATTATGGGACAATAGACCAAGAGGGGACTGGACTATGCAGCCCCGGAAAGCCCCAGACCGATCAGCCAGCAATGAACTCCGAGCACAACCAATATTGATGACAACAACTGAGAAGGCCACAAATACCCAGCCACCAATAATATGCTTCCAATGTGCGTAGCTGGGCCACTGAGTTGTCGACTGCCCCGAGGCAGGTCCCAAAACCTCCATGGGTACATCAGGGATGTGACAAGGAATGGTGAGAAAAACAACCAAGAAACCCCCCGAAAAATCAAGAGGGGTGCAGCAGACAAGTTCATAAACCCTGGTTGGGACTGGAGCAGGCTGAACAGATGAGGAACATGACACTGATGGGAGTAATGATGATGAAGAGAATGATCCCATGGTATATATGGCCATCCAACCCTTTCTGGTCTCTGATGTTAACGGCACTTAGGCATTGAGAGTGCAAAGCCCTGATTGATTTGGGCTGCACCCATTGCCTCATGAGTACAGCCATTGCAGACAGTTTAGGAGTGAAAATCCAGACAATGTTAAGACCCCTAAGCTTTGAGAAAATGGATAGCATCCTGTTGGGTGGCCAACATGTGACACATATCACTGAACAGATCACCTTAGAAATAGGACCACACCGAGGTCATACATTTCATCGTAGTCCCAAAAATAACAGAAGTCGTCATCCTAGGCCTGGCCTGGCTTGATAAGTGGGGAGTCCAGTGATAAAGTGGGGGGGAGCTTGCCAGCACCTGCAGGTAGAGGTTGGGCCTAACCCAACACCACATGAAACATACACCCATACTCCGGGAGAAGGGGTATCAGGAATGGGGTGCTATAGAGAGGGCTAAGCCAATGGGTGAACCAACGGCTTTCCCTGCCATATACAGGGACTTGAAGTTAGTGTTTAGTGAAAAGGAGTATGATACACTTCTCCCCATCATCCCACAGATTGTGCGATAGAGATACTCCAGGGGGCCTGTTTACCAAAGCCCAAAATGTATTCAATGATCCCTAAAGAGTTAGAAAAGATAAGAAAGTACATAGATAAAAACCTGAAACGGGGGTTTATACAACCAGCCAGATCCCGGATACTGCCCTCAGTCCTCTTTAGGGAAAAGAAAGAGGGAAGCTTGCGCTTATGCATTGATTTCCGAGGGATCAGTGCAGTATGTGTTGAACGTATGTACCACCTTCCCACTCATGAAGGACATGCTGGCTCGACTGGCGGAAGGCCACTTCTTTACAAAATTAGATCTATAGGAAGCATATTATAGAGTTAGAATCAAAGCCGGAGATGAATGGAAGACTGCCTTCAATTGTCCACTAGGGAGTTACCAATTTAAGGTCATGCCATTCGGATTACAAGGGGCTCCAGCTGTTTTCATGCAGCTCATTAATGTGATCCTACAGGAACATCTATATAAAGGAGTACTCATCTATTTAGATGATATTCTAATATATACTAAACCCATAGAAGGACATGTCAATCTGGTACGTCACGTTTTAAGCAAACTGTTAGATGCAAAACTATATGTAAAATTATCTAAATGTGACTTCCATAAAGCACAACTAGACTATCTGGGATTCCAAATCTCAGCAAATGGAATAGAAATGGACCCCACTAAGGTGAAAGCGGTATTGGACTGCCAGGCCTCTAAAACACGCAAACATTTACAAAATTTTCTGGGGTTTGCTAATTTCTATAATCAATTTATCCCTTCCTTCGCTTGAGTGGCTCTCCCGCTAACGGATCTCTTACGGACTAAACACCTGGCTGGGAAGCCATGCCCTGGTAAGCTAGTGCAATGGACATTAGCATAACAGCAAGCATTTGAACAGCTGAAAAATTGTTTGCCAGAGAGCTGGTGCTAAAACACCCGGACACCACCAAACCATTTGTAGTATAAGCAGACGCTAGCAATGTGGCAATAGACGCAGTTCTTTTGTAAACCAATGGGGGGGACTTACAACCATGTGCCTATACATCCTATAAACTAAACAACACCTAACGCAAATGGGTGATAGGGGAGAAGGAAGCATTTGCGGTTCGATGGGCTCTAATGACCTGGAGACACCTACTGGAAGGGGGGGTTACCACTTGAATTCTGGATGGATTATAAAAATCTAGAAGCCCTCTGAAACCCATGCCAAACAAGTCTGGTGGGCACTGTACTTTAGGTGCTTCAATTTCATGCTGAAATACATAGTAGGTGGATGGAACATTTTAGCAGATGCCTTATTGCGGAAACTGCAATACACTAGCGCACAACATGAAATAATTCAAGCCATGATACCACCACCACATCTTCGAGCACAAGTGGTTCACCAAGCACCAGAAACAACCTGACAGAAAGAGCAAAAAGGAAACATACCCCATTCCATCCAAGCCGCACTTCCGAATGATCCATGGTTCCAGGAAAACCAACATACACTCACACAATGAGATGACCTAGCATGGAAGGGGTCCAAGATTTACATACCCAGCACTCTCCATCTAGACATACTCCAATGCTGTCATGACATCCGCTTGGCCAGGCACTTTGGGTTTCTAAAGACTTTATATCTAACAAACTGACAGTTCTGGTGGCCTCATATGAAGAAGGATGTGGAGGACTATGTACGGAGCTGCGTTATATACAACACCATGAAAAAGAGGTAAGGGAAACCTCCCGAACTTATACAACAAGTGGCAAATCCTGTAAGACCATGGGAGCAGATAGCCATGGACCTTATAGTGGACCTAGCAGAGAGCCAAAGCAACATGATGATCTGGACCAGGGGTGAAATCTAAAAATTGTCCCTACCGGTTCTGTGGGCGTGGCTTATTTTGTGGGCGTGGCTTGGATGTCAGG
>JANHFT010008533.1:138719-151834 GCA_032467955.1 Pseudoxenodon macrops
TGGAGGTACCCTTGGCAGGAAAAAAATCTCACAAGTTCAAGATCGATTGAACTCACAAGAGGGTTTCTTTCGCCAAGGGCTCCTCCAGACACAAATGCGAGGAATGCGATCGCTACGAGGGACAGGTAAGACGCGGCCCATCCCCACCCCACCTGCCAGAAACGAGTCTCTGTGAGACTCGTCGTGCTCCCGCTGCTGCTGCCTTGTGGAGCAGGACTGCGCAAGACAACAAGCCTTGCAGAGTCCTGCTCCATGAGCTTAGTTGCTCGGCCAGCGCGAAGAACAGGGAGGGGAGGCGACGGCGACGGGACATTGAGTCCCACACTCGCCGCCTCCTGCACTCCCAAAATAATAAGCCCTCCCCGATAATAAGGCCAAGGCCATATTTCAGACCATATTTCAAAAGAAAATAAGACGCTGTCTTATTTTCGGGGAAACACGGTATATATATGGGGGATACAGGATCTATCGGAAACAGGAAGAGGATAATAAGCTAATAAATGTGTTCTATGAATTTGGGTCCCAATTTTTTAGAGGGTTGCAAGGACTGTAGGAATTTGGTGGCTAAGTAGATCTTACCACCTATTTCAAAAGGGTTTGGTCTGCCCTTTTTTTGTCAGCTTGAACTTTAAAGGTGGCCCTAGCCTTGCTCAGAGCTAGTCTTACTACTGGCCATGTGTTTTGCAGTTGTTGTATCCACTCCTTAAGGGAGGGTATAGTTGGTTCCTCTACCAGTAGTTCTGGCATTGGGGTGAAATCTTGACCTATTGCAACTCGAAATGGGGTGAACCCCATGCTGGAATATACAGAGTTATTGTATGCAATCTCTCCAAAGGACAGGAGGTCAATCTAGTTATCTTGCTGATAATTAATAAAACACCTTAAATATTTCTCTAAAACCCCATTAGTTCTCTCTGCCCACCCCCATTAGTAGCCAGATGGTGGGAGGAACCTAGGCCCTGGCCTGTCCCCAGAAGACTCAGGAATGCTTTTCAGAACTTTGAAGTAAACTAGACCCCCAGATCAGATATTATCCTTTGTGGGGCCCCATGCAGCCGGTAGATGTGCTGTAGGAAGATTTGGCAAGTGCCTTGGCTGTGGGGATTTTTTTAGTACGGGATAAAATGGGCCTGTTTGGAGAACAGGTCCATTACAACCCAAATTACAATATTAAGCCTATTTTCTGGCAGCTTGGCAATAAAATCCATAGAGATCTCTCTCTCTAGGGTGCTGAAGGCTCAGCTATGGTCTGTAAAAGTCCAGGGGTTTTTCCCTGTCTTCTTTTCGCTGCTGCGCAGACAAGGCAGCTGACTACATAACTCCCTATGTCCTTTTTGAGAAATGGTCACCAGAACTGTCTTTTGATAAAGTGTAGAGTTTTCACAAAACTCAAGTGGCCAGCTAATTTGGAGTTGTGACATACTTTCATGAGAGGAAGTCTCTGGCTGGCCGGGACGTACAGCTTTTCTCTCATCCAAGCCAAGTCTTTTAAGAGATTAAGAAAGTCAGGTATTTTTGTGAGCTTGGAACCAGTCATTGTTAAGTAGCATTATTTAGCCTGCGCCCTGGTTATCACTTTGCCTGCCAGCAGGGGTTTGCTGCTATTATATTATGGTTTTCTGGCTAGTGCGTGTGCCAAAATGTTTTTCCCCCCAGGAAAATATTTGAGGGTGAAATTGAATCACTTGAAGTATTGAGCCCAGTGTACTTGCTTTGGGGACAGTTTCTGTGGGATCTTAAGGGCCTCCAGGTTTTTGTGATCAGTCCAAACTTCGAAGGGGATTTTATTTTCCTCTAGGAAGTGTTTCCAGGTAAGGAATTGCACTGCATACGCCTCCTTTTCCCAGATAGCTCACCTCTCCGCCCGCCTAGCACAGGCCCGGAAGAAACAGACACAGGAAGAAACCAAGCTAGACACGGAAAACAGCAAATCTGGAGTTTACTCCCTTAAGCAGACCCTCAGCAGAACAATGCGGGATGGCAATTAAGCAATGCAAAGTTAGTGCTGGGAGCCTCTGCCTTCCAGCACTGCTTTAAACAGTCGTCCCCACTCCCCAGCCACCCGGTAACCATGATCTGGTTCCAGCGTACATCTGCCAGTCATGTAAGCCTAACTGTCATGAAGCTCAAAGGGCCTGGCTGTTGGCGATTGGCATCCTTGGGGGTCACTAGTTGAGAACTGGCCAGCTGAGCATCGGGATCATGCGGCAGCTGGCATTAGCTGGGTGGCACCGGCATGTTGGAAAGCTGCCATCAGCTGTCCAGAGCCGACACGATGAAGGGCTGTCATAGCTTGTCAACATCAGAGGAGCCCCTGCTCATGCTGGGGCTCCGTCTCTGCCATCTCTGGAGCCGCCACCTACCCGCCATCACTTCTGCCGCATCACAGCCCCCCCCAAAGGTATGGTGAACCCTAGATTAGGGCTCGACAGGCGGCTCCTCTCTACCAGAGGCCCACTTGGAAGACAGGAAACAGAGATGCTAATAATGGCAGCTTGACCTGTGTCTGTCCCCCCCTGGTTTGTTGGGATACTCTTGGTGGAACCGCCGCAGCAACATGGCTGCCTTGATGTCCCTGTCTGGTACTCAGGACACTCCAGAGTCCAGGAACCCCTTCCCCTTCCAGGTACTGGAATTTACGCCTATGCCATCTTGAGTACCAGTACCAGTACCCCATCCATTTCATAGTGGTCTGCACCCACTGTTCCTGGTGGTTCCAGTAGGGGTATAATATTGGTGGCATCTATTGGTTTCAGCAGGCTGCTGTGGAAAACTGGAGGCACCCAGCCCAATAGGGGCAGGAGCCTTAGTTCCACCATCATGGGATTTAATGACATGGAGTATCGGGAACGGACCTAGGTATTTCAGGCCCAGCTTCTTACAAGGCACCTGTAGTTTGATGTACTTGATTGATAGATATACTTGGTCCCACACACTAAAGGGTTTGTGTTCCAACCTCTTTTTGTCAGCTTGTTCCTTGTAAGATTCGGCTGCTTTATACAGTGCCTTCTTCACCACCACCCACATGTCTGGTATCAATTCTGCCCATTCCTTTGGGTTTCTCTGGGATTGGTGTTCAGGGGTCCCCTCAGGAATGGCCATGAATTTATTCCATTCACCACTCGGAAAGGGGTAGACCTGGTACTGCTGCGTACCATATTATAGGCCACTTCTGCGAATGGAAGGAGTCCTGCCCAGTCTGTTTGCTGATATGCGATGTAGCATCTCAGATAGCATTCCACCATGGGATTGGCTCTTTCAACAGCTCCATTGGTACTAGGGTGAAATGTGGAGCTCAAGCCTTGGGTGGAGCCTATTAGATTGAAGAAGTCATGCCAAAACTTGGTGGTGAACTGCACCCCTCTATCTGAGATGATATATTGTGGCACCCCATGGAGACGGCAGATGTGGCTAATGAACAATTTAGCCAGCCTCCATGCTGACGGTATCCCATCACATAGCACAAAATTGGACTGTTTTGAGAACAGATCTATGACAGTCAAAATGACTGTATGCCCATTGCTCTCTAGTAGATCTACTATGAAATCTATAGCGATATCTTCCCATGGATGGATGGGGTCAGCTAAGGATTGCAGTAGACCTAGTGGTTTTCCATGCCATGCCTTTGTCACTGCATAGGTCGGACAGCTTTTTACATATGCTTAAATCTCTGTCTGCATGTGAGGCCACCAAAGCTGCCGTTTCATTAAATGCAGGGTCTTAAGGAACCCGAAATGCCCAACCTGCTTTACATTGTGACAACATCGTAACACTGTGGGTCAGAATGATGATGGGATATATAACTTGTCACCTTTCAAAGCCAGCCCATCTCTGTGTGTACACAGCGTTCGATTGTCCCACAACCACTGGTCAGTTGTTAATGCTGTTCATAGTTCCTTTCTGAGGCTGTCGATTGTGCCTACCATGGTGACCCAAGCCTGTACAATGTCAACAGCTGTGTTATTGTGGCATATGTGACAGGGCATCATCCAGAATGTTCCTCCCAGTGGGGACGTATTTGAGGGCGAAGTTGAATCGCCGAAAGTACTGCTTCCACCTCATTTGCTTTGGTGATAGGCGCCTGGGAGTTTGAAGGGCCTTGAGGTTCTTGTGGTCTGTCCAGACCTCAAATGGTTGTTGCCCCCCTCCAACAGATGTCGCTATGTAAGCACAGCCCACCACACAGCAAAAGCCTTCTTTTCCCAAATGATCCAACCTCGTTCCATTGACGTCAGCTTCTGGGATGTGTAAGCACAAAGTTGCAACTGGTTGTCTATGTTCTTTTGCAACAGGATAACCTCCATGGCCACATCACTGGCATCTGTTTGCAGGACGAAAGGAAGCCCAGGGTCAGGGTGTTTCATGATGGGTTGCTTCGCAAAAAGGGCCTTCAACTGTTCAAACCCCCCTTGACAGTCCATTGTCTACTTAATGGGCTGTCCCAGGATCTTGCCAGTCCAATACCGCTTGCACTTTGTGGGGGTCCATTTCCAACCTGTCACTAGAGAAAGGGTAGCCCAAATAATCCAGCTAGGTTTGGTGGAACTCACACTTAGAAAGCTTCACACATAACTTGGCTGCTAACAGTTTTTTCAGCACCTGTCATACCAGGTGAGTATGTTCTTCCATAGTGGTGGTATAGATCAGAATGTCATTCAGGTAAACAAGGACACCCCGATACAGATGTTCATGCAGGATCTCATTGATCAGCCACATGAACACTGCCGGGGACTCCCTGCAACCTGAACGGCATTACCTGAAACTGGTAGCTGCCCAAAGGGCAGTTGAATGTGGTTTTCCACTCATCCCCTGGTCAGATCCTGACCTGATAATAGGACTCCTGTAAATCTAGCCTGGTAAAATATTTGCCCTTCACCAACGTCGCTAGGACATCCTTCATCAGAGGCAGGGGATAGAGGTGTTCAACACAAACCCCATTCAGGCCCCAAAAGTCAATGCACAAGTGTCAAGACCCATCTTTTTTTCACAGAACAGGACAGGCGTTGCCACTCATGACTGACTTGGCTGTATGAACCCCCTAGCCAGATTTTTATCAATATAGCATCTTAATTCCTCCATCTCCTTTGGCGTCATCGAATACATCCGAGGTTTAGGCAATTTCGCCCCAGGTATCAGTTCAATGGTGCAATCCGTGGGCCAGTGAGGGGGTAGCACCTCGTACTCTGCTTCACTAAATTCTTTCACTAGATTGTTGTATACTGGAGGGAAGGTAGGACCCTTTTTTCTCTCTGAGTCATCAGTTATCCCACCCATCACTTGCTCATGAGATGGCGGGTCAGGTCCATTCATTATCCACAATTTTCAGAACCTCCCCCCCTCCCACCATATCGTGGGGCCCCATTTGTCCAGCCATGCTAAACCAATTATCAAGGATTTGTTCATCGTTGCTGCCACTACAAACCTGATAAGTTCCCAGTGGCCACTCATTTCTAACCTTAGTGGTTCGGTAATATGGGTAGTGGGAGACCCCCAAGCACTGAGCCATCTACCTGTTTGAACTGAATGGGTTTGGCCATCCTCAATACTCTTAGCCCCAAGTCATTGACTATAGACCTGGGTGTACCTGGTTGATTAGACACCAGGTACACCCAGAATCAATCAATGTCCTGTATCTAGCCCCCTTTTCTGCATTGGGCTTTTTAATAATGACCGGAACAACGAATGGTTGAATAGGGTAACTTACCATCAGCTCTTCCGGTCTGTCGTCCTGACTGTCATAGGCTACCAGCGGGACCTTTGCTGTCTCTGGGGTTCCCCATCCTCCCAGACCATTCAAATGACCCCCTGGTGTCATTTGAATCACTCCCTGGGATTGTTCAGGGGTCTGTCATGGCTGGTTTGTGGTTCTTCAGGGAGTTCGAGCTGGAAGTGGTGGTTTCAGTGACTGTTGTGTTAGGGCCGTACACTCTGCTGCTCTGTGGCCAAGGAGGTTGCACCGGAAACAGCCCCACTGGGCCTGGGGTGAGGGTACTGGTCTTTGAGGTGGTTGCCCCTATTGATCTGTCTATGGTCTTCCTGGACCCAGGACCCTCCCCTTGTGGTCAGAATATATGTAGCCCAGAGTCAAGTTTGACTGTTGCCCGGAACCAGTCTTGTAAAGGGTGTGGCAGACACAGGTACACACAGGCCTGGCGAATATCTCGGTCCACGCCCATCCGGAACTGTTGGACCAATAGGTGCTCTGGCCATGCCCACAGTCTACCGGCCACCCTCCAGAATTCACCGACGTACTCTCTCGCCATATGGCTGCGTTGTGTCAGAGACATGAGCTCATCTTCTGCTTGTTGTGTCTGGGACCCATCCTCAAACCAAGCCCGTAACACCTCCAAAAAGAGGCCCACATCTGCTAACTCTCTGTCATGTTCACTGTGGAGGTTGGCCACCCACTCAGCCACTTCACCATCTAGTACGGCAGTCTCAGCACTGACCATGACCCATTGCGACAGGTACAAACGGACATAGAGGTCGAGATGGCTTATAGCCTGGCTGAGGAAGAGGGCCACCCAGTCGGGATTACCATCAAATGAAGCTTGCAGCGGTGGAGGACCCCATGATGTCTGCTGGGACCCCCAGCATGGTGGCCATACAGGCCCTGGCCCTGCCGGGCATGTGTCTGCCATCGCTGCTTGATGCCCAGGCACCAATTGGGGACCCTGGTTAAGCCGCTGGCCTTAAGCATCCCCTGCTGTGGACACGCCGTGTGTGGACTGTCCTGCAGTTGCCATGAGGTCATCCAATGAAGACCCCGTGCCCCAGGGCCCCTGTTGGCTTGCCCATGGGAGCATCTAGTAACATTGTCTATGCACAGCTTTGGGCTAGCCAATTGGAATCAGGTTTCTGCTGATGGCTCTGGCCTGCGTGTTTGCCAGGTCGCCGCCTGCTCTAGGCCAGACTCCCATGGCTGCCAGGCTTGAGTGTCCCGAAAGCTGGCCTCCCTGAATCTCTCTCTCAGTACCTCCATTGTGTTGCTGCTGGGGGCAGTTGAGTAACTCCACTCACCGTCTTCACTTCCCGTAAGCCATCTCTCCCTCCATTCATGTAGAGGGGCTCCCTTGTGAGGTGGCATAGGTATTCTGGGCCCAGGAGCACACGTGACAACCGAGCTGTGCCACCCTTCTCCCTGTCCAGTCCCTGAGCCTCTGTGTGACCTCCAGGCCTGGCCTCCCACACCTTTGGCCTGAGAGCCCGCTGGGCCCCCTCCTCCTGTACCTCAGGCATCGAAGCCTCTGCCTCCTCCACCACTGCCTCTTCCCCCAGCACAGACAGCACCGTTCCTTCCACCATCTGGAGCCGACAGCCACACCAGAAACAGAAGGCAAAACAAACAAACAAAAGAAATAACAGTAAAAGGGAGAGTGCTGACTTTCTCTCCACCCATCTAGTACAGGCATGACAGGAAGAAACCAAGCTAGACATAGAAAGCGGCAAATCTGGAGTTTATTCCCTTAAACAGACCCTCAGCAGAATGTGGCAGGATGGCAATTAAGCAATGCAAAGTCAGCCCTGGGAGCCTCTGCCTCCCAGCGCTGCTTTAAATGGTCGGTTCAACTCCCCAGCCACCCGGTAACCATCTGACAGTCATATAAGCCTGACTGTCATGAAGCTCAAGGGGCTCAGCTGGCAGCACAGCATCCTTGGCAGTCACTAGCTGAGAGCCAGGCAGGTGGGCATCGGGATCATGTGGCACCTGACATCAGCTGGGTGGTGCCAGCATGTTGGAAAGCCACCATCAGATGGCCAGCACCAACATGATGTAGATATGGCAAGCCCTGGATTAGGGTTCCACATCACCTCTGTTCAGTGTTGACTAATTTTTTAGATGTATATGCACAGGGCTGTAGTTGGTCCTGTTCATTTTCTTGGAGTAGGATGGCTCTGACAGCCACATCACTGGCATCTGGGTGCCAGCGTGAATGTGATGCAGGCACAGTGTTTGAATAGTTCAGAAGTGTTCTTTCTGTGATGTGTTGTGGTTTTCTAGCTGCTTTTCATTTCCTGTTTTAATAAGTATTTTGTGAAAACATTATGTTGGTTTCCCCCCCCCCCTCTATAATAACAAATTGCTTATTTGCTACAAACATACAAAAAGTTTGATGATAAAATGAGATTATTAATTATCTAATCTGATTTTTTAAAAATGTAACAGATATGGTGATATGCGGGTGACAATGGGATGTGAAATCTTCAGCATGTGGCAAAATTTAGGTAAGATTAATTACATGCTTAAGTTTTAAATTTGCATAAATGTTTGACTTTTGGTATGTGTGTTTAGAAAATGTTTTATGCAAAAATGTTCATTTGGTATCCAGAAACGGTCAGTACTCTGCATGTCACCTAGTTCATGGGATGTGGGCAAGGCAGCCTATGAATTAGAAATACTACCGTAGTTTACATGCAATAGTGTCAGTAGTTTGGCATAAAATGGTCAGGTGTAAATAGCTAGATTTACAGTTTAATTAGTCATTTTATTGCTCAAGCCTATATAGGAATCTACTCAGACCGATGTTTTGCACCTAGGTGAAACTAGATAAGGTTCAAAGAAGGTTGGGCTTAGTTTAAATTCTTCCTTTGAATCCTTCCCTTCACTCAGGCAGTCTCTCTCCTACAAAAACTAGGCTTTAGTGATTCTTAAGGCATAAAAGGTCAAAGGCCAAAATTTGCCAAAACTGATTGGTATTGTGTACTTACATGGGAATATGGCATATTGCATGAGTATAATAAAGGCTGATCAAGCATGTTCTTTCTTTAATAAAAGACTTCAATAACATACTTGTTACACTTGTTATTACAAGTATTACATGAAAACCTTGTAATGGGAGGTGGAAGTCAATATTAATTATCATGTATTGGCAACCATGGCATGTAAAATATATGAGGAGTATATGTGCGGTTAATGAATGAAATGAAAGAAAGAAAAATAGATATTTTGCCTTGATATTTTGTTTGTAAAAATAAAGAAAGAAGCAAGTGTAATAGATCTGAATGAAGGTATGACTGGTATTATCTTATGTATGTATAGATACCAGGATATGATGGTACAAGTATACTATGAATGAAGAAATGTATATGTATTTCAGGAAATATATATCGATGTTATTTACATAGTTTTCGATCTATATGAAAGTAGGAATTACTTGATTGGTGATGTTTGCTCAATATTACTGGTAAATTAATATTAATGAAACTGTAAAATATATTTTATTTAGTTTAGTACCAATAAGTCAAATTAGACTCTTGCTGACTAATACTGTGTATGCATATGGTCTGCAAAAGCCTGATTTTAGAAATAAATTGTAGCTCTTCCAAAAATGTTCCAGCAGTTTTGTCCATCCTACTTATCTATTGTTCTGCTTCCCTCAGTTCTTAAGCATTATCGAGCAAGATCAATCCCAGATTCCATCTCCCAACTTCCTATGCTCCCCAAAATGAACAGAAATGCATTCTGGGGAAGGGATGGTATTAGGTAGGGATGGTATTAGGTATTAGATTTCACATTAATGCAATGTATTCAGTTGAAATTTCAAAAAGTACTAGAAATTATATGGACAGAATAATCTTTACTTTTCATTTTCTAGTGTAATTATGTAAATTGAGCTAATTTGCATCTTTCCTACTTATTTATTTGTTTGTTTGTTTACTTTATTTTTATTTATTTATAGAAAAAAGTGTATTGGAAAAACTACTGAGGAAAAGAGGCTGTACATTCTTAGTCCAATTTAAAACATAAATCTTCATAAAACTCTCAGGGTTTTTTCCTCTAGTTCTTGAGAATAGTTCCACTCAATATATCCACTTACCTTTTAGGAGAACACAAAACCCACTTCATCCCAGCACTGATTGGCCCTTTCTTAGAAGTGACATTGATACCTCAGCCTGACCTGCGGAATGTTGTAATTCCTATTTTTCATGATATGATGGATTGGGAGCAAAGACGTAGTGGCAACTTTAAACAGGTATTTTTGTCAATTCATTAGGGGAAGATAAATTAATTTTTCAAGTTAATCATTCTTAAGCAACATTATATCATTATGTTATGCTTGTTTACTTGTTTCAATTAAAATTATAATCTAATCAATTATTCTCTTGAGTTAGTATATGCTAGTTTTACAAATGGTAAAAAGGGAAAAAGTATGTGAACTTGATAAATGGATAGTTATTTAGGATAATCAAACACACAATTTACTACCAGCACTAGATTAATGGGGTTTTACAAAATGGCCTAGTTGTTTGTGGATTTTATAAATGTTTTCCTGGTCTAAATTCACTTTACAGATAGCCTTTGAGTTATGAGCCTGGAATTACAGTCGTAAATTGTGCCAATCATTAAAAGGATCATCATGTGACCTATCCAATTTTATTACTTTTAGGGCTGTAGGTTTGTTTGTTTGTTTGTTTGTTTGTTTTTATATAGTTTTTTATTAATTTATAATATGACATACAGAGAGAATACAAAAGAATAATTAAGGGAGGAAAAAGGGAAGTAGATACTGGGGGAAAGCAAGGGAAAAGAAAAAAAAAGGCATTGGTTTCTGACTCCTTTGGTGCAGTTAAATAAGGCATTAACATCTCTCAACTTTTTAGTTTTTAATAATAATATAATAAACTAGCCATTTCTATTACAACAAATCTATCTAATTGGTGAAACCCAAAATCAAAGTTTCATTTTTTTCCACCTCAAGCATAAAGTCCAGAAATGGTTTCCAAGTAGAAATAAAGATATTTGTTTTTTCCCCCTTTAATCAAAACAGTCAATTTAACCCTCTGTGCTAACTCCATCAGTTTTTGCAGCTATTCATCTATTGTGGGGATTCAGGTGACCTTCCATTTCTGCGCATAAAGTAGTCTTACTGCTGTCAACATATATAACATCAAGTTCTAAGTTTTTCCCCCAAGTCTTGTTTCATTAAAACCAAAGAAAAGTCTCTGGTTTTCTTTCTATATTCACTTTAAGAATTTTCTGTATTTCCCCCCAAAGTTTTTTATTTTTTCCATTATAAGACAAATACAAAAAACATATTTCTTCCATCAGTGGTGTGTCGTCTGGTTATACACATCTTATCTTATACACATTTATATTTCCCTAATTATTAAATCCCTCTTACTTTCTTCTTAATATGTTACATACATTATCATTTTAACCTAACCTCTCCAAACTCCTTTCTTTTCTTCAATCCATTTATAAAACCTCTCCCAAATCATATAATATTCTATCTACTCTTTGTCTCGAATTTCTAAAGTTAATCAATTCATTTCTGCACATTTTAATATTTTCCTTATCACTTTTTCTTCTTCAGGAAGTTCTTTATTTTTCCAATGTTGGGCATATACAATTCTAGCTGCAGTTAACACATGTATCATTAAATATCTTCGCTTTCCCATATTTCTCAGATATTATTCCTAACAAAAAGGTTTCTGGCTTCAGTTCAATACATTGTTGTATCATCTCTTCCAACCACGCCTTAATTTTAGTCCAGTACATTTAGCATATGCACAAGTTCACCACATATGATAATACAATCCCTGTAGTTGATGACATTTCCAGCATTTCGCCAATCTATCCTTAAACATCCTTGCCAGTCTCGCCGAAGATAGTTGCTATCTGTAAAACATCTTATACAAGTTTTCTTTATACGCATTTGAAATTGTTAGTTTATAATTTACATCCCATAACTTCTGCCATTTATCTAATTTTATTGTACAACTAAAAAATTTTGCCCAAACTATCATTGTTTCTTTTACTTGCTCTTCCTCTAGATTTATACCCAAAATATAATTATATAGTTTTTTTTATTGATTTCTCATCCACTCCTGTTAAAATCTTATCTAATTCTGTTAATTCCATATAAAGCCCTTGTAACTTTGCATCTTTGTCATATCTGGATTTTATCTGTAAATATGCATACCAAGATATATCAATCCCTATTTCACTCAGCTCTTCTCTTTTCTTTAACCCCCTTCCTCATTTAAAATGTCTTTATATCTTACCATAGTGCTTGTATTAATAACATTTGGATTTATCAGTGCTTCCATTGTTGATAGCCACACTGGTATCTTAACATAGTATTGTCTTTTAATTTTCTCCCACACTATTAGTAATGCATTTCTTATATAATGCTTTTGAAGAATTTTCTGTATTAAGATATGAATCCTACTCCAATATTTAAAATATTTAATTTTATATATAAGAGGGAGTCAAAACTATTCTCCAAAGCACCTGAGGGTAGGACAAGAAGCAATGGGTGGAAATTAATCAAGGAGAGAAGCAACTTAGAACTAAGGAGAAATTCCTGATAGTTAGAACAATTAAATCAGTGGAACAACTTGCCTCCAGAAGTTGCGAATGCACCTACCCTGGAAGTTTTTAAGAAGATGTTAGATAACCGTTTATCTGAAGTGGTGTAAGGTTTCCTGCCTAGGCAGAGGGTTGGACTAAAAGACCTCCTAGGTCCCTTCCAACTCTGTTATTCTATTCTATTCTATTCTATTCTATTCTATTCCACTGAGAGTTTTGATATGGGGGGACGGGAAGGAATCAAAGTGATTACTGTAATAGTCTTATTCCGAAGAATAAGAGCCACTGTGGATAAAGGCTGATCTGGGGCAGAAGGGCATCCCAGGCAGTGAGATGGTCAGAGTTGTTGGACACCTCAATATACACAAGACTTTGTGTCACATGATAATGATCCTCATTGTAAAGAAAAGTGTCCAAGAAGAAAAAGGTGGAGGAATTTATTTATTTTACCAAGAAGCTTATAAAAAGAAATTGGAAAAGAATTGAGCAGGGTGAAATGAATTGCAGAGAAGAGAGCCATGGAAAATTGGAATTAATTTCCCCCCCAGAATACAATAAAACTATTGTCAGAATTATAATATTGATTCCCAACTGCTGCAGAGAGCTATGCAATAGAAAATAAATACCTGCCAAGCCTTCAGCATGGGACTTTTCAAGTTATCACCACCTTTAAATGTCCTCCTGGTTCTGGATATAGAAGCTGCATTTAAGGCCCGTGCCACAGCCCAGATTGTGTTGTAAATGAAATAGTCATCCTCAGTCAGGGTTAGATCTATCTGCTTTTTCCTCAGGGCCACAAGTT
>JANHFT010008533.1:156538-168224 GCA_032467955.1 Pseudoxenodon macrops
TTCTGCGAACTACTCCCTAGGTTTACTACCTACTCTATAGAACTGGTCCGAACTGGTAGGAACCCACCTCTGGTCACGCGTGCATTTGGGAGGGAGCAGGGCATGCAGGAGGGTCATGTGCACATTGCATTATGAGTGCAGGTGCATGTGTGGTCGCATGCACATTTAGCACACAATGTCCAAAAGGTTAGCCATCACTGCCATAGGTGAACCACAAAGTACATTAGAGCTGCCACTATCAAGAAGACAGAGTTTAAGAAGAAAAAGACAAAAACCAGCATCAGAAACTTACATCCAACCAAATAGTGGTTCAATTAGACATCAATTTTCTTGTTAAAATACAAAGGGCTTAAATATTCATTCTTTTTACAATTAGGTGTTTATTCTCATGTTGGTTACAAAAACCAAAGAATGGTTGAGTGTATGACTTTTTATTATAAATACATGTATTTAATAGCAGTGAAATAAAAAGTCATACACTCAACCATACTTTGGTTTCTGTAACCAACATGAGAATAAACATCTAATTGTTCAAACTAGGTTTTTTGTACAATATGCTTTGTGTGCTCAGTGAATAGTAAGAGAATTAGTGCTAAAGGCAAGTAATGGCATTTAGAAAACAAACAATCTTCAGAAATAGGTTTAGAGGCATATAGAATAAACAATATTATACATGCGATGGAGGTGTTCCCTCATGATAAGACTGGCAGAATGCTAAAAGAGCTGGAATATGCCATTCTCTGACTTCTGTCTAGATATTGCCTGAGGTAACTAAGTTTTGTGTTTGAGAAGATCTTTTGTTATGAATATTTATTTTAAGTATTTGAAAGGTTGATGTATGAATGTGAATGCCTTGAATGAATTCTTGAAAATGTACTCAACTCATCCACCAAATCTATCATCTCTCTCTCTCCCTCTCTCCCCCCTCCCTCCTGAGGTAAGGCTATAATTAATATGATTATAACCTTCTCTTTCAAGAGGCTCTCTCACTTTGAGCAATTTTTAATGTTTGGTCATAGATAAATTTTCAGATCTGAAAATCTTTTTATGGTAGTTTCCTAATTCCTCATCATTTCCACAAAAAGTGTAGTACATTATATCCATGTTTCATGGCCCATATGTATTTTCTGAAGTTCCCCAGGCAGATTTATAAATACTAGAGAATAGATTTCCTGGGATTTATTCCATGATTTTTCCTAATCTATAGGCTTTCAAAAAGTGTAGGCTGAACCAGGTGCAAACAAACAGTACCCAAGAGCAATAGTGTTCACACTCTTGGCTTTCCTTTCCCCAGTTTAAAAAAAAAATCTTTAAAGAAAAGAAGGCCTACTACAAAACAAGTCATAAGATCTAGAGCCGTAGAGGTACAGTGGTTAGAATGCAGTATTACAGGCTCCTGCCTGCTGCCAGGAGTTCGATCTTGACAGCTCAAGGTTGACTCAGCCTTCCATTCTTTGAAGGTTGGTAAAACGATGATCAGATTGTTGAGATAATATGCTGACACTGTAAACTGGTTAGAGAGTGCTGTAAAGCACTACAAAGTGATATATGTCTAAGTGCTATTGCTATTGCAGATAATCTCAGGCATTTAAAAAAAAAAAAGATAATGGATTATTACAGTATCAACTTGCTAAGATAAAGAAAAAGATAATTAGGGCTTGAAAGAAAATTGAGACCAGAGGATGATATATGCAGTATTACAAAAAGAACAAATTTACAGCTTTCTTTCATGTTTAAACTATGCTCCATAACAATCTCATGTGAGCACCTATGACATAATCTTAATAGTCTAAATGTGCTCTTGGGTTTGAAAAAATATTCAATAGCTCAAGCTTCAAAAAAACAGGGACCTGGAAAATAATCTGAAATATAAAATGTGAAGCAACCTCCAATAGTCCTACTTCATTCTTTAAACAAATCCTGGAATTCAGTTAACTGTGCAGTCTTTAATTCCTCTCTTCCAGGAAACAAACCTACTTGTTTAGCTATAGGAAGGGAAACAGTAAGTCTGCTCAGCACCTAAATATTTTCACTCCTTTATTTAGCATATAACTGTGAAATTCATTCATAGGAGACTTTTGGTGTTTACTAGATTACAATTAAGCTAGGTTTCTGGTTGCTGGCACTTCAGGGTTATGTCCAACAAAACCCAAGATAGCTTTGGATCATCTGAAAGCTATTTAGCAGCTTCTGGATCAGGGGTGGGTTCTAGTTACCTTCCCTACCGGTTCGGAGTCATGCCGCAAGTGCGCATGTGTGTGCCCTCGTCACTTTCGGGTGAAAAACCTCTGTGCCTGTGCAGAGGGTTGTTTTTCGGCCAATTTGAGGCTGGAGCACTGATTTTCAGCCAGAGGACTGGTTCGGGGGCGTGTCCAACCAGTCATCGCTGCTGGTTTGGCGAGCGGAGGGAAATTCCCGTTACTGGTTCTAGCGAACTGGTCTGAACCGGCAGGAACGCACCTATGTTCTGGATAGTATATACTGTAGTATAGTGCAGTATATTAGCATATGGTGATGGAAGTTATATTGCACATATAGTAATTGTTACGTATAGCTGACTTCATGCGTTAGTGAACTTTGTATGATTCCATTTGTAATCATTTAGTTTGTATGAGTAGCACTTACATGTTGTTAGTTCCATATGTCTCTTGTTATCTATTACCATTTTGACCTGAAGAACAGAATAATTTATTTCTACTAGTTTGCCATGCCATGCTACTTTGCTATAGACATTTATCCATTGCTACCTATGCTTTGTTGTTTCCTTGGGGTGGATGGGTATTACTATACCCTGCAACTGAGTCTGGAATTTTTTCCTGCTTTTACCATTATCACTACTTGAAAGAAACCTACTGGATAAATATAAGCCTTATAATAGTTGAACTGAAAGTTGGATGGTTTTTCTTTTTATTATCTATATAACTTAAAATGAGCATGACAATGAATATTTCTCCCTGACCTAGTATACTAGGATTTCTTTTGTACAAAACATACACCAATTAGTATAATATTTAAAGCTTTTCCACACAACTTCTTCAAAAAGTGTTGCTGATTGAGTCAATGACCCTATTTCATGCTTAAAAACATGTTTTGTCTGATAATTTAAAAATTCAGGGCTCTATCTTGTAATATGGAAAACAATAATCAAGAAGATATATGCAAAAGGTACTTATGTCAAGCTGTACAGTAGGTAAATATGCATGCATATGGATTTGGAGATAAATATTTGGAGAAAGAATATTCTAATGTCTATTATTTAATTATTGAATAAAGGTATCTGTATTGGTTATGGCTTTACTGAGTTTTGTATTTATTTATTTTTCTGGAGAAAAGAGAAATAAGGAAATTGGGATAATGTATATCACCAAGAACTTGTCAATTATTTAATGGTTAAATAAATGAAATTAATATGCATAAACAACACCAAGGAAGTATATTTTTAAAAATCCCAGGAAAAGCCTTTTCCTGTGGCAGTTACAATGCAGTAAATTGAGTGGGTGCAGAACTACTGTTGGTTGAAATATGGGGGGGGCATCTTACATTGAGAAGATTTGAAATCTCATCGAACTGGAGCAGTGAGATGAAAAATGCTGTCTTCTAGGTAACAAAATTTTCATTTTTCCCTTGATGTCAAAATGCAAGTTTAATGAAATACAGTAGATTGGTATATAATAAAATCCTGGCTCTTTTGAGTATAATCTTATCCTCTCTCTTTCTCTGCAGATGATAGATAGATAGATAGATGATAGATCGATAGATAGATCGATAGATAGATCGATAGATAGATAGATAGATAGATAGATAGATAGATAGATAGATAGATAGATAGATAGATAGATAGATGTGTTTTTTTCTGTATGTGTGAGTCTGTATATGTACACTTGCATGCAAACGCACATATAGGCACAAACATATGTATAAACATATTTCTGTCTATGTTGAGTTGGAGTTGGCTAACCTTAAAAAATCAATTTGCCTTGTCAATGCTTCCTGGAGTAGAATTCCACTTTTTGGTCCTTATCCCAGGTAAGACAATGTTTGCAGTTGTGTTTTGTATAAAATAACAGATATTAAAATGAACAGATATTGCTAAGACATTTTAGGTACCTTTGAGTATAAATTGGTTGTTATGGTGACTGGTAAAAATAAATGCTGATATTTTGCCCTGGGTTCATTCCTTCTAGCCTTCTGAAGAAAATTGAACGTGAAACATGGAGAGAAAGTGGTGTTTCATTAATCGCCACTGTAACCCGTCTTATGGAGAGGCTGCTGGACTACAGGTGAGCAATGGATGCATGCTTTACAGCAAGAAATATTGTATTGTCTGCATTCTTCCAAAATGAATCATTTTGGGAAGACACATATCAGTCATCGAGTTGTCAGATTTTGTACATTACAAATACTAGATTTTGTAAATTACAATGTAGTCATATAGGTCATCCTACATGTAATGTGCAAAATATGAACTTATATTTCAACAGTGCCCCTCATCTTAGACTCCTTATCCGTTGAAACCTTGCATGTCACAGAGAAAACTTCTAACAGAATCAGAATGACATGCAATTTTTCTGTGCCCAGGAAGTTCTATCCTTCCTTCCAATTTTGGGATGGCATATTCAGGAAAATATTTATGGAATCTAATTATTCATAATGTATAACCAGTTCCAATTAGAAGCTTTATAGTAATGAAAAATCTGTAGATGAGTTTGATACTGGTTGCATTTCAATCAAAGCTAGACTTGCTTTTAGTACAATTAAAATCATGGGTACCTGATTTGGGTCTCATGAAGAGGTGGAAAAATCGAGATTTAATATATTATTATTATATTTTAGTATTAGGGGAAGAATGCCTGTGCAATGCTCTGCCTATGATGACAAAATAAGTTGATTGGCATTAGATAATGCCTATTCACACAAAATTGGCAGGGAGTGGTAATGAGGTGATATTCTCTCTTCTACCTTATACAAGAAAATGGTTTTCCCCTGTCCTTGATTGTCCTTGCTATACTATGTCAAGAATGAATTCAATGTCAGATAGCTTCTTTATCACATAAAGAAAGCATTCAATGTTGTCTTTATTTTTGCTGTATGAGGTTCTACAATTGGCAGAATTATAAATAGAGAATGAATCATCTTAGATTATTTACCTACCTGATGCTCTCCAGTTACCCTGAACTATGCTTTCTAAAATGAGTAAACTATGAGTGACAAGCCATAGTACCACATATATAAAGACACTATGTAAGGAAAAGATTGCTCTAAATTCTGGGCATAGCAGAAGATTTTCACTGACCTCTAAAAGCTATTGCCTTCCATTTGTTCTTGCAAGAGTATTGAATTTCATCTTTTCATGCAACTAATGGGAATGAATCTGAATCTTAAGAACAGGAATATTTTATGTTTTATGTTCTTACAACTTTCTGTTGTGAGCTGTGCTTCATTGCTACCAATAATCTTTTACAAGAGATTCCAAATAATTATTGGGCATCACTGAAAAGTCTACATTTAACAACAGATAAGGAATTTAATTTGCATTACCAGTGATGTTAATATTATAATGGGATATAATAATAAAAAACATATAATATGTCACAAAAATATTCCTATTGTAAATGTGAGTGGTGATGCTGAATAAATGGTTTTCTGATGATCAACTTCATGGCAGAGGCAAGAGCCAAAGCTGAAATTTACTAATTCATTATCTTTATTGCTAGGTTATGTCATTTGGCAACAATGTACATGCCATACTTTGGCTCTGTTAGTGTTCTAAGCACAGAGATTCTGACTGTCAGAGTGCTTCAGTCAGGTATCTTAGGAAAGAAAGACCCTAGACCCATGATGGAGAACCTATGGCACGCATGCCCAAAGTGGCACACAGCCATGTCGCCTGACATGCCCGGCATTGCCCATTCATCTTCCGGGTTTGTCCCATGCGCATGCGCACAGTAACTCAATTTCATTGAGGGCCTTATCAGGATTTGTTTGACCTCGAGGGCCCAAATAGGCATGGCCATGGTGAGCGTGGCCAGCTTGCAGCCCTCCCAAGCTCTTTGCTGGCAGAGGCACTGTGGGCCAGTCCTTCACTGTTTCCAGGACAGCCCCGCCGGCCAGATCTAAGCACCCTTATGGCCAGTTCTGGCTCTCGAGCCTTGAGTTTGACACCCCTGATTTAGAACAAAACCTCTTTGTACAGATGCTCATGCAACACTTTGTTTATCAGCTGCATAAATACAGCAGGGGCATTCTGCAGTCCAAAGGGGGGGATTTGGAACTGGAAATATTACCCAAGGGGTAATTAAAAGCTGTTTTTCACTCATTACCTTCCTTGATCTTAATTCAGTAATATGCGTCCCATGTTTAGCTTGGTAAAAATCCTGCCCTTGGCCAAATGGGCTAGAATGTCTTTCATCGGCAGTGGGTAGATGTTTTCGACACAAACAGTGTTTAGCCTGTGATAGTCAACGCATAGATGAAAGGACCTATCTTGATTTGATTGCTATTATATTAAAATATTTTTAATATGTTTATTATTTTGTGGCCAACAGTTCTCTGATTTTAGAGGATGATGAATGTTCTCCTTGTATACATTGCTTTATATAAAATTGCACTAAACATTACTGCTTTGATGTACAATGTACAGTGTACAAATTGACAAGAAAATAGCAAAAGAAAGGGAGGGAATGAAAATTGGAATATATAAGGAAAGAATGGAATGAATGATGAAAGTATACAGCTACATATTCCTTTAGTTTTTAAGTTCATTTTACATTTTATGGTATGAATCTGTAGTGTGTATGAATCTCTTAATAAAAGTTATCTTGATAGATTATTTAATCTGATATGCATAAATAGATTTTCTGCATAATATTTCATTCAAATGTTTTTCCCTTGTCCAGGGACTGCATGAAAATGGGAGAAGTGGATGGCAAAAATATTGGATGTACTGTCACCTTGTTGGTGTGTATCTCTCTGATTCTGGATATTTTGCTATTTCATATTAAAAATATCAAAGCTTAGTTGAGAAGCATATTCTTTAACAGCCTGCTTTCCAGACAGATTAAAAGTGCAACTTCTACTACACAAATAATGAATTCAAAGCCTATTTTAAAAGAATAAAATATGTATGCTATATTGAATATATATTGATAGTTACCTAGTCAATATTTTTGGAAGTATGCGGGGGGGGGGGAGTGCAAATCCAGGAATAATGGGATATCTAAGAGCTTAATATATTCTACTAGACTTTTCTAAAGGACAGAAATGACAACCGAGATTAATCTATTAGCCAAATTTAATGTTTTTCAGAGAGCTTCATGGCCCTACTGGGATCTGACCCTGTTCTTCCCAATCCAATCCTAGTTCTACTTCAGTACTAACTGCTGTATCACACTTTCCTTTAAATATATCAGTTATACTGTTACTGGGACACTTCTTATTTACTAAATTCTATTTAGTTATATAAATTAATTAAGTTTAATGTAATGAACTGGTACTATATTTAATTCCATGTAGGTTATTTTAAGTCATTGTTGGGCCTGAAGCTGATAATGTTTGATGAAATGTTTGTGGTCTGGATGAATATTTTGTTCGATTTTGTACTTTGCTGGATTCTACCACTAAATGTAAAAGTTTATAGGATAGGATACTATATTAAAAACACACAAAAACAATCCTAAGAATAAATAATATCAAGTTCAAGAAGTTAAAGTATCATATTTTTTATATCTGCCAAACATACTATAGTGAAACAATAAAAGTACATGGGATTTTCAGTTGTCATATTGGTATCATAATGAGAGGTATCAGGCCAGGGTATATGGCATTTAGGAAAGGAGTCTTGCTGTAAAATCAACCAACTTTAGACTGGAAACTAACAAATATTTTAAAACTTATAAATATGTAATATATAAATTTACATGGAAGCAAGTCCAAATGAAATCAGTTGTCCTTATTTGAACTAGATATGAGAAAGATTTTTATAATGTAACAAACCTCATCTAAGCATATAAAATATCCATTGTTCTACCAATGTTCACCAATGTGAACAACCGATGCTAAGAGCTATTCGATTGCTAGAGGCCCATAAATGCTGTGGCAAAACTGGAATGCCTTTGTTCATAAAAAATAAAAATAAAAAGCAAGAAGAGGCTAGAAACATCCAATTTTGTGCCATTTATTTCACGAGCCAAATAGTTGCCAACAGCAAGAGCTTGCCAGAGTCTGAATCCTTGGTGACATTTTAATTGCAGGGTATTTTTTCATCTAAGGCATGGACTCCAACTGCTGTTTTCTTTCATTATTCTTTTCAATATGGACTCAGCATTTGGTAAATACTTTACCTTCAATCACAGATACCTTTGATTAGATTTTCCTGATGTAGAAGAACATAGGCACGATTTACAATCCTGTTTATCCCCTTGAAAGACAATTTCAGTATTTCAGCTCATGAGATTAAAAGGAAAAAGTACTAGTTTTAGCTTGCAGTATTCTTCTGCAATTCTATTTTACTTAACATTATGTAATGTAGTCTTTTCTGACTATCAAGAAGAATATATTTGATACATTGCAGTGATGCTTGTGGCCCTGTCATCCTGTGTGAAAGTGGATTTTCTGTAAATATTATAGGCTGAAGAGATGGGAAAGTCAGAATAATATCTTTAGGATGATCACAGGGACAAATAACATATCAATGCACAATTCTGTTTGACTTTAAATCTTATGGTTCACTTTTATAATCACATTTCTACATTTCCTTCTTTATATATGGTAGCTTAGTTCAAAAAGACAAAGTTTTGTTTCAAGAGTTTTTAAAATATAATTTTAACACAATTCCATGTCTAAAAATAGCATTATTATTTAAAACAGCTATTTGTAATGGACAGAAATTGAGTCAAGGCTATAATGCTCAAAGTTTTAATTTAATTATGGGTAGCACTTTGTTTAGAAATATGTTTTTCTGTGATACCTCATTCATATATGCAAATCATTGTCATTAAGTGATGTTAGTTGGTATGCATGCATATGTGAATTAGTTATAAATGGGCTTCTAATCCAGAATGCAAAACAAAGAAAGGAAATAGTACTAGAAAAATCCACAACCAGGAGAGTTCCTCCTAGTTACAATATGACTCTTATTTGAAAAATCCATCTCCTTACTAGGACAAATATAAAAGTTATACCTAGCAGAGAGATGGGAATAAATCCATCACCACACAAGGTATACCCGTTTCTAAGATCAAAAAAAATAATTGGTAGGCATATAATTTTGAACTTTCTATGTCACATACATGTAATATATGCTTCATTATTCAAATAATTAACATAAATTACCAAAAAATCTATATAGGTTGTCTATTGCAAGAGGATTCAATTTGCTTAAAGCTGGAATATTAGCTTTAGTCCAGAACCACAGTAAAATTGTCACAAAGCTGGACAAAGCATTCAGTCCCCTGAATTCCCAATCATGAATATTACATTTGGCACATTTTTGGAACCTAAATATTGTTTTTGCTTTTAAAAAGATGGTCAAGTGAGTGGGAGGCATCTGACAATCTGTCCTTCGCCTCTCATTCAAGTAGCCATTCTGCTCCTGAATTTAGGTGGCATGATTTTGAAAGAGAGGGTTTTTTCTTTCCTTCCTTCCTTCCTTAAGCTATTCTGTTCCCATTTCTACACTTTAAAAATGCTGACAAGCAAGGAAGAAAAACAAAGAACAGCTCCACTACCTCTGATAATATCATTAGCGTGATTCTAGTTTGTGGGAGTATGTTGTGAGGTTGTAATGCCTAAGCTTAGGAAGGTAGCCTATTTATCAATTTGGTTTTGGATGGTTTTATTTGGATAAAACATCTGAAATTTTTAAACATGTATTTTTATTCACTTTCTGAGTTTAATATGTTATGTACATATGTCAGTTATACAATGTATTCCTTTCTTTTTTATTTAATTTTAAAAATATAAAATAATTGCTTAAGATTTGTGAACAAAACATTTACATCCTTTTCAGGACAGAGAGCAGCAGAGTTGAGTTGAGTGATTTGTAGAATATAGTTATATTATCTGTTGTAATGGTATTTCATAATTTGCTTCGGTTCCAGAATTTCTATAAAACAGAACTGAATAAAGAAGAGATGTACATTAGGTACATACATAAACTATATGATCTGCATCTAAAAGCACAAAACTTTACAGGTAAATATTTTTTTCACATAACCTGGACAAAATATCTTTGGAAATATTCTAAATGTATATTACCTAGATCTTCTCTGTTATTAGAAAAATTGGGTGATAATGTATTATTCTATTATTAATCTCAGGAAGTGGGAGAAGCACGTTTTATTCTTCAGGTACCAAAATAACCTGTTTGGATAAGACCAACCAATGGATACTGTAGACCACGGATGTCAAACTCGCAGCATCATGTTGCCATCACATGACATTTTGTGATGTTTTTTTTCCTTTCGCAGAGCTGGGGTGGGCATGGCCTGCATGTGACACATCTGGCCCACAGGCCAGTTTGACACCCCTGCTATTGATCATTATGATACAGGTTGACCTATGACTGTAATATAGCTGTAATATATATAATATATGGCAACGGGGTGAAATTCAAATTTTTCCCTACCGGCTCTGTGAGCATGGTTTGGTAGGCATGGCTTGGATCACCTAGTTTCAGCTCCGCTTTGGAAGCTGTTTCCTGCCTGCCACCTGGACGGAACCACCTGACCAGGCAAGCTGGGGGGAGGAGGAGACTCGTTTTGTCTCTCCCACACCCTCCTTGTGAAGCAAATGATATCGCCTACTCTAATCCCATTCATCTTTCGCTTCTTGGCTCTGTCGATGTGGCTACTTGAGAGCATCCCCGGTAGAACTGCTGCCTGGGAATTATGTGCTCTGCAGTCCTATTATCCGTTTCTAGCCATCTGGGCATTGAAGTTAGATTCAGTCAGATTTACGGTCGAGTCGATCAGAAGAGGTGAGCAGTGACCAGGCAGGCATGGCCAACCAGGCGTGATTTTTACCAGCTCTGCGAACTGATTCAAATTGTCCCTACCACCTCTCCCAAGCTGGGCTGAGGTGGTTGAATTTCACCCCTGGGTTGCAAGTTATGGTAGTGATAGCCTTGCTTAATAACCCCAATCCCTCTTCTCCACATTGTGGTTGTTAAGCAGAACATGGGTGCATCGGAGAGGGGAAAACCTTAAAATGCCTTGTTCTGGCCCAGGCCTGCACTTGCAGCACCTCCCCAGCTCACTTGATCACTGACCTTTCCAATAAATCCCTTTTGAGAAGCAACCTTTCTACTACAAGGCCTTCTTACACAGAGGCCATGTGGCACTATTCTGGAAGTAAGTGCCAGTTTTGGAAGCAGTTGCAATGAATTGTGGCTGCTCAGAAATAGCATCCACTTCTTGGATGGTGCCAAAGGGCTGCTATTATATAGAGAGGGTGAGGGGTGGAGCTCTCGTTCCCAACCGTGATCTCTAGTTCTTTGCTGTGCTCCTTGACCTCCCTATACTGTGGAGGCCATGTGGTGCCATCCCAGAAGTTTAAATGTGTCAAAGATGGCTATAACATTACTTTTAAAAATCCTTACTGCAAATAAATATGTACCGTATTTTTCGGAGTATAAGACGCACCTTAATTTTGAGGGAGGAAAACAAGGAAAAAAGTATTCTGAACAAAA
>JANHFT010008535.1:16179-29313 GCA_032467955.1 Pseudoxenodon macrops
GAGAGAGAGGGAGGGGAGAGGGGGAGGAGGGAGAGGTAGGGAGAAAAAGAGGGAGAAAGAGAAAGAGAAAGGGGGGGTTGAGGATGAATGCATTGTTCTTGTTAGGCCAGTAAGGAAGTGCAAGAAGACAGAAAATCAATGTATTGTGACAGCCTTTTTTTTCAAAGAATAATTTGTTCAGACAGTATTAGGCTTATAGGCAAGTCATTTTTTTTAACTTATGCAGAGTGAAAAATAGCAATAACTTTTTTTTTAATCGCATAAGCCTATCATGTTTACACAGACAAAAAATACAGCTTGTTGCTGAAATTTGGAATTGAAGATTATTTGGACCCCCCACATTAGGAAAGAGACTTGACATTGTATCTTTTAACTTTAAGGACTTATTAACCAATCAGAACTGATTGATCATGATGTTATTTGACAACTACATAACCCTTAATTAACTAAGGTTATGGAGGTTGTAGGTTTAAAAAAAATTAAAATATCATCCAATTAGGAATGGACCAGGGGTGGGTTCTAACTTACCTCGTCGCCAGTTCGCTGCCTCCCGTGCCACGTGGGTGCACCTCGTGGGCACACGTGCTCCTCGCACACGTTCGCACATGCACAGTACTAAAAAAAATTACCCCAAAAAAGGCCAAAAACAAGATGCCGATGCATGCGCAGTGCCAGAAACTCGCCTTCTGTTCATGCACAGAAGAAAAAAACCTGAAAAAAATTCAACCCCCCCTCCAAATATTCCACAAAAAGATGGTGGCATCCATGGACCAGAACCAGTTCTGCGACATCACTAGCGGCTTACTACCTACTCTATAGAACTGGTCCAAACTGGTAGGAACCCACCTCCGGAATGGAGACAATTGGGCAATATATTGAGGCATTCAAACATGTGTTTTCACACTGACAGTGTTCTGCAAGGAAAACCGTCAATTGTGTGATTTGTTCCAAAGTAGTATACTGACCTCACAAATCTGATAGGTCTCAGGACCAACTCAAATGCACAATTTCTGAACTTCCACAGCAGGATCATCAATATCTATGAGAGTTTGCTTATCGTACTTTGGGTTCTAAATACCCCAGCCTGCCAAAAAAAACACTACTGCCCTGTTGTTAGCAATTGAGTTAAAATGAAAAAGGTTTACAATTAAAAAAATAATAGAATTGTGTACACTGCCATAAAAATAGCTAAACCTTGACATGCAGTTGTTCATCTGCATCCTGAGACCATAGATGTACATTCATTATATAAGTTGTTTTCATCTTACATTTACACTAAATATTTTCTGATGGTTGAATATCAAATATATGTAAAGTAAGTAATTCTTTAATTCATATTCTTTCTCTCACTTCCCACTCTGCTTTCAGAGTCAGGAAACAAAATAGTATTTTCCAGTTTCCTTCTTGGAAATTGTATTTTTCTATTCACAATTCAAATACTCTGTGGGTGAAAGAGTCAGATCTGAAGCATGCTCTCACATAACCCTTTGTTCTAATTCAGGGTTGTTGTTATTTGTTTTGTGCTATAAACAAGGAATATTTAAAGGGTTAGTGACGGGATACTTTTCTTCAAAGATGAAAAGTGATGACTCATAGATGAGTTCAACACCATCAGATCTCAGCAACTATTTATCATCCATAACTTTAAAACAAAGTCACGTATAATCAATCAATAGCCAATTAATAGCCCAATCTGACAGCAAGCAATGGGCAAGAGAATAGGTTAATATCCTGAAATGAAAATGCATTAAATTATTAATAAAAAAAATCAGAAGCTGAATTCATTTTTTCAGATGAATTGTGTTATATATATTGGGGAAGCCATGTAGGAATTCTACAGTAGCACATTCAAGAAAAAGGCAAATAGCTTACAATAAATATATGATTTTGTAGATACCGTACTGTCTCATGAATATACCATTGTTTTCTCTTAGTATTATTACTTGGCTTATTCTGATGAAACAATAGTTTTCCTCTCCAATTACAACACCTTTTCCACCTGAGAAACCTAATAGCGTCTTTATCTCTTGTGTAGAAAGGATTCTCTTTCTAGGGATTCCTAATGAATTTCATGCCATTTAAAAATGAATACAATCAAATGCCTAGGAGGCAGAGCTTTCTAAATATATTATGAGTTGGTCTAAAATCTTTGGGCAGCCCCATCCTATTTCGTAATATCCTGATCATTAGGAAATCCAGTTAGAGAGGAAAGCAATCACAAGTCAAATACAAGCTCTTAGAAGCCTGAATTCGACAAGAATTCAGGCTTTACCCATACCTCATTTACATTCCTCTCCAGGCATTTAATAAGATGTTCAAACTCATTTGGTGTAAGACATTCTTGCCATAGGAATTACAAGTGAGTCAGAAGAGGAACAAAAGTATGCTACGTGTGTTAGCTATGCCATCGGTGTTCTTGCGTTTGCTATCCTATTCTTTTTATTGTTCTTCCTTCCCCTCCCTCTCCTATCTATCTGGTTCATGAGGAAGAGGCCAGTGATGTTATGGAGCATTGCTAGTATTCCCCTGTGATATCAGACATTAAGGCTGTGTGTACTTTGCAAACGATTTAGAAGAAGTGCTTTGGCATTTCTATATTGTCCATTAAAGCAGTCACGCCTATGCTGAGGTTTCCAATGGAAAAAGACATGGCTATTTTAATGAGTAACCTAAGTTCTGAAATACTTTTGCATCATTTTCATGATGTACATAGGCTATTTTGTGTTTGGAGTGGTGGTGAGAAAATGGAATGTGACTTGCTTTTTTCCAAGTTGTCACTTTTTACCTTTCTAGTCCTTAAAGTGGAACTAGAATTCACTGTCTCCTTGTTTCTAGGCAGCATCTTAATCACTACACCAAGCTGGTTCTTTTATAGGGTTATGGTTTATGATAGGTTTTGCAGAAATGACTTGCCATTGTTTTCTTCCATGGACTAAGAGAGGGACTGGCCCACAGTAATGCATCTGGTTTAGGACTAAGGTGGGACTAGAACTCACAGTCTCTCAGTTACTAATCATGTGCTTTAACCACTCTATCAATTGGCTCTCCATGGAAGTTAGGTAAGCCATCAGATAATTTGATCGTATGCCAGTTCTCACTCTCTTTCTCTCCCCCCTTCTTTTTGGAATAAATGTTGAAAGCAATATAATATTGACCTGCTGTGATTAGGCAGATAGATGGTTTTGTACTTGCCATCAAGGCCAAATCAAAATGACTGATCCAAAATCATCCAGCCAGCCTCTATGCCTAAGGGAAGACTGAGGAGTACAACCTGAATTTCCCTACTTCTATTCCATCAGCTCGACACACACAATATAAAAGAAACCATTCATGCAGAAAACATGGCTATAAAGAGTGAGGTTTATTTTTTAATTTTCTTTCAAGTTTAACGTTGGAGGAAAAACCCTTTCCTTAAATGAAATTCTATTTTAGGAATGAAGTTCCAGTCTCAGAAAGAAAAGCAGTTTTGATATCTATTCTTCAGCAGGTTCTTTTACTTGGGCTTATTAAGAAAAATATATGTCGTCAAAAGATATCCTTGCTATAAACTTACCAGCAATCAAATGAAAGCAAACTAATTAATATTATAAAATGAAATGTTCCATATCGTAAAGAGCCACCTGTTTGGACATTCAACAGCCCAGGCAGTTGTTGTTATTGTTTTTTTGCAGAAGACAGAGCTTAGACTAGTATGGAGATAAACTGCAGAAGATATTTGAGATATTCATTGAATGTGAATGTTTTATCATAAAGAATCAAACAGTGACCTGTGCAGTTCAATATATTCTAGTTTCAATTAATTAAAGAAGCTGTATTCAATTAAGATTAGGATCATAGTTTGCTAGGAATGAATATTTAATTCCCCCCCCCATCTGTGATAAACCTACCCACTATTCAGCAGGTACTGATAATAAAAAGCATCCTACTGCTGTTATGTCACAGTGGAAAGAATTATAACACACGCAGGTCCAAACACAATTATTCTTTACAGTCAAACTGGCAAGACTGCTGACCAAAACTTTGTTGAACAGCAACAGCTCTTTCAAAACAACATGGGCCAAAAGTTATTACTCTATTACCAACACAGAAATGCTCTTAGTGTGTATAACAGGTCCCTTTATGTATAACAAATTTGGGTCACTGAAGATTAAGGGCAGATCCAGACTTCCTACTTGCTCCATTGCTAATATGGGCCACCCATTGCTTCTTCAGGCGTGAACAGATGATGTCCTTTCCTCCCTCTCCAACCTCAGTGCAAATGCACCCAGTGCCAACTTCAGTTCAAAATGGCTGTTTTCTAACCTAAACCATCTTAAGCTTTTCAGAACAGATCAGAGGTGGGTTCCTACCAGTTCTAACTGCTTCTTTAGAACTGGTAGTAACTCAGTGATGATGTCATGGAGCCGATTCCTTTGGTGTCTCCGTGGGCACCGCCATTTTGGATTTTGCTTCTGCGCGTGTGCAGAAGCAATTTTTTTATTGCTGCATGCGCGCATGCTCGAGGCGCAACCCTAAGTGAACCGGCAGCAAAAAGAACCAGAACCCACCCCTGGAACAGATGTTCTCTAGTTCTTTACTCCATTCTAAAAGGAGCCCCAGTTTCAAATGGCTACAATGCCCATCTTTTTCATCCATGGCCTGGTCACTACCCTGGGCTGCTATTTAATCTTGAACTACTGAGCTGCTATGTTCTCTGCTTGTTGGCATCTGTCATCTTTAAATTACTTTGCAGTGGATCCAATGATGGCCCATTAAGTTGATGAACCTTCCTTGCTGGTGTGTTTTCCTATCCTTTCTAGAAACTTCTTGCATGAAGAACAGGAACTGGATATGTCTAGTCTAAGGAAAAGAAGTGCTAAAGGTGACATGATAGCAGTGTTCCAATAGCTAAGGGACTGTCACAAAGAAGAAGAGGTCAACCTATTCTTCAAAGCATCTGAAGACAGGACAAGAAGCAATGGATGGAAACTTATCAAGGAGAAAACCAACCTAGAAATAAGGGGAAATTTCCTGGTAGTTAGTCCAATCAATCATTGGAAGAACTTGCCTTCAGAAGTTGTGGGTGCTCCATCACTAGAGGTTTTTAAGAAGAGATTGGACAGCTATTTGTCTTAAATGGCATAGAATCTCCTGCTTGAGTAGGGGCAGAGGTGGTTTCAGCAGGTTCTGACCAGTTCTGGAGAACCTGTAGTGGAAATTTTGAGTAGTTCAGAGAATTGGTACATACCACATCTGACTGGCCCTGCCTCCATCTATTCTCTGCTTCCTGAGTCCCAGCTGATGGGAAAGAAAGGGGGATTTTGCAGTAATCTTCCCCTGGAGTAGAGACGGAATGGAGATTTTACAACATTCTTCCACTGTCATGCCCATGAAGCCACGCCCATGAAGCCACACCACGCCCACCAAGCCATGCCCACATAACCGGTAGAAAAAAATGTGAATCCCACCTCTGAGTAGGGGGTTGGATTAGAAGACCTTCAAGAAATAGCAATAGCACGTAGACGTATATATCTCTTCATTGTGCTTTACAGCCCTCTTTAACTGGTTTACAGAATCAGCATATTGCCTCAACAATCAGGCTCCTCATTTTACCAACCCCGGAAGAATGGAAGGCTGAGTCAACCTTGAGCCATTCAGAAACAAACTCCTGGAGTGAGCAGTGAATTAGCCTGCATCAGTTGGAAGGTGGTCCCTTCCAGCCTGTTATTCTGTCTCATATCCTTTTGGTTTCTGGCAGGTTGGATGAAGCATGTTCTTTTTTTTAAAAACTTTTCTACCCGTTGTCCAGTTTTGGAAACGTTCCTTCCCCCCTTTTTTTCCTTTTTCAGAATCCTCAAGTTGCAATATACTGTAGTAAATAAAACCCCAAAGTTTCAGTTGATGCTGCTTTGCTTCAGCTATGAAACTAAATCATCAGTGCTTTCATCCTACAAAGCTTTTTATAGGTCTACAGTGAAACATAGGAATGAAAGAAAACACATATCGGACATTAACACAATCGAACGAGTCCAGAGATACTTCACAAGAAGTATCAAATCAAAATACCTTATATCACCAGGCTTGAAATTTTGGGCTTAGACAGCTTAGAACTTCGCCGACTTCAGACCCATCTATAAATAGTTAGTACATAAAATCATCTGCTACAATGTCCTTCCTGTCAATTAATACTTCAGCTTCAACCAAAACAATATAAGAGCACACAATAGATATAAGCTCATAGTAAACCGCTCCAAACATATTTGCAGAAAATACGATTTCAGTAACAGAGTAGTCAGTGCTTGGGATACACTATCTGCTCTGTGGTTTCTTCCCCAAACCCCCAAAACTTTAACCTTAGACTGTCTACTGTAGACCTCACCCCATTCCTAAGAGGTCTTTAAGGGACCTGCATAAGCGCATCAGCGTGCCTACTTGTCTCTGTCCTATTGTTCCCTTTTATCTGAATCCATCTCATGTGTTCATAACCTTGTCTATACTTGTATCTGTTTTCTAATATATGCTTGACGAAAAATAAATAAATAAATAAACTCTCAAAGAAACAGCACCCATCCCGAGACAGTTTGTAAGTCTCTTCCTGTTCCCAAATTCAGAACAAAGCTGAATTAGGTGGGTTCCTACCGGTTCGGACCGATTCTATAGAGTTGGTAGTAAGCCGCGGGTGACGTCACGGAACCAGTTCTGGTCTGTGGACACCGCCATCTTTTTTGAGGGGGGGGATTTTTCTGGTTTTTTTTTCTTCTGCGCATGCGCAGAAGCCGCGTTTCCAGCACTGCGCATGCGTCACCATCTTGTTTTCAGCTTTTTTGTGTGTGTAATTTCTTGTAATTTGTTTGTACTGCGGCCACGCGGCGTGGGAGGAAGCGAACCGGCAGCGAGGTAAGTGAGAACCCAGCCCTGAATTAAAACCAAAACATTTGCAAAACATTTAGGGAGCCGTTTCAACCCGATCATTCAACGTCTTCTATATCGTCAGCTGCTTGTTTTGATAATGTCTATTTCCAGTCTCAGAGGCTGCTATAAAAATGAGATCTGTGCAGTGGACACAGAGCCTGGAAGCTCCAAAAATGATATGTGGTCACCGAGGCGACCTCAAAATACATCTTTTAGTAACCACCTCACTTCTATGGCATGTTTTACAAGCACACATCAAAGAAAGGAACAATCCAGAGTCTTACCACTGGCTACAAATACAGTTTTGGAAAGAAAGAGAAAAGGAGAGGCTATAGACAATTTCAGAAGATGTTTCTGATAGAAGTAGCATAATTTTGAACAGGGAAGAAAAAAAAGAATGCGTTGATGGGTTGACAAGATAGTTTTGGATGACACGCTTTTAAAAAGAAGCAATTTCATTTGAATTATGTAGTTACCGTATTTCTCGGACTGTAAGAAGCACTGGTGTATAAGACGCAGAAAGAGTTCGAAGACGTAAGTAAGAAAAACAACTTTTTGTTCTCCCAAGCCCCCAGGAGTACTCTGCAGGTCCCCCAAACCTTCTATGCGCCCCGTTTTTGCGAAGCACCAATAAAAGAATGAACCGATTGACAAAACAAACGATAACTTCTCATTGTTATGTTTTTATGTTTCTTTTCTTTCACTGTTTGGCTGATCTTCCGTTTATCATTTTGTTGGAACGGACCGCATGTGTTTTGAACACTGAATTGAATCCAGCTCTGTTTACACAGCCTGTTTAAATGGGTCATGAAGTGGGTGAGAATGCCACGCAAACTCAAATAAATTCCATTTGTTGGCAGTTAAGCTGACTTCTTCCTGAGTCAAAAAAAGAAAGAAAAGAAAACCAAATTGTTGGAGGATTAACTGTCCCTTCCAATATCCATGATTAAGACAATGTCCTAGATACGGGTCTCCAAAACTGGACTATTCTAAGCACTCCATCTTTGTATAAAATTGTATTTTTATGCCTTCAACAGCCCACCATGTTCTGAAGAATTAAACCATCCATGGATTTGTGAGCCTGACAAGATTGAAACAACTCCTTGGGAAACGAGGTGGCTTGGTTTCCTGTTTCAGCAGGACAACTCTGTGGTTTGAGCTTCAGCATGGAACTGATCCTGAAGATGAAACTCAAATTCTTTGGCCACCTAATGAGATGGAAGAAGGACTCCCTGGAGAAGAGCCTCATGCTGGGAAAGATGGAGGGCAAAAGAAGAAGAAGGGGACGGCAGAGAAGGAGGTGGCTGGATGGAGTCACTGAAGCAGTTGGAGTGAGCTTAAATGGACTCCAGAGGATGACAGAGGATGGGAAGGCCTGGAGGAACATTGTCCATGGGGCCACGATGGGTTGGACATGACTTCACAACTAACAACAAGAAATTTATTCAGATTCATAAATAATCCATCCAAAACTCTCCAAATGGGGAAACCTGCTGATGATTTGTTACCAATTTTTACTAAAACGGCTGGATTAAAAAAATGAAACAACTCTGAGATTTCTTTAAAAATAAGTTGTCTAGGATCCAGCTGCTGTTTTTATTGCAAGTTGAAATTCATTAAAAAAAAGAACCTTTCATTTTTTTAAATTGCATTTGGGATTAAGAAGCTGGGTTGTGCCTCATGAGAAATTTCACACATGATAGAGAAGTTCTTTGAGGGCCGGTGGATCAATTTTTCTGTTCAGGATTCCTTCGTAGCTCTTCCAAGTATACTTCAAACAATGTACACTCCAGAAACCATCCAAGATTATTTGTATTTCTCTCTTGGCCTAACCACAGAGGCTGAGAAAGTTATTGAATCATTATCTTACTTTCTCTCCGTCTCCTTAGGAGCAATTCTCACCTTCATTTCAAAATTTGCCTTCGGCAGCATTTCAGTGGGAGCATCTTTTCAGACCTGCCCGGGATCCTCAAGTATTATCAGCTGTTTATGTTCGACTGCCTTGAAATGTGATTGTGCAAAGGGTTGGTATTTGTGGCACCACAGCAGACTTTATGATTGTCTGGATGTATGTCTGCTCTCGCGATCTGCTTTCCCTTTGTGAAGGCACCATGAATCAAAATATGGTGCTCATGACGATGGACCCATGAAAGCTAATGATCATTTAATCTCCTATAACTTGTGTACCATTCGTACCTTCTTGGATCTTCGGTAACCCCTTGAAGTTCCTTTCCTCCCTCTTATCTCCATGAAAGGATTCTTTGCAGAGGACCCTTAGAACTATTTCATTTGCCTTATGTTATTACCACTTATAAAGCTTTATAGAACAAAATGAGGATGCTTGTAGGACGGCCTATCTCCGATCTGGAAAGAATTCATGGGATAAGTAGTTGGCCTTAATGAAGTAGGGTGGCACGTGCAATCTCCTGTGGCTGCATCTGGTTGTGTCATATCTGGTCTCCCATCCACAGCTGGCCAACACAATTAGATGGCCAAATGTGCCTATTTCTAGAAGAGTCTCCTCACAGTCATTCACTGATCACCTCCTGCTTGGACTACTGGGCTACAATGGACAGGTGTTTGTCCCTGAAGACTATTTGGAAGATGCAATTAGCTCAGAAGGTGGTGGCCTGAGTAGTTATGGTTACATCATGGCACATCCATGCAATATCACTACAGGAAGATTCCCTTGTGTACTGGTTATCAATCATCTGTGCCAGGATGATCTACGACACCTACAGAACAACCTTCCTCTCAGATCTGAAGGGCCTTCAATCTGTTGGCTTTCTGTCAGACTTTCAAAATTTGGTTCTTCTCTTGATTACTGGGCCAATGGTTCAGACGTAAGTTTTTGTTTAATTATTTGGTCATTGATGAGCAAATTTACAAGAACAGTAACGAAGTGAAATAAATCAATGCAGCATAGACCGAAAGACAAATCACATATTATTATATTCACATCTCTGTTATCGTATTAATATATTAATGATCCAAGTAATGATAATAAAAAACAAACAAACTAAGATGATCATGTGAGAATGATTGCAGTTAGCCTCAGATTATTCAAAGTGTGTGTCTGTGTGCCTGTCTGTCTGGTGTGTGTGTTGGTTATTTTTATTATTTGTTCTTTTTTTAATCTGCCCAAAGTCACAATTTGTGCATCGGGTAGCTATATAAATTGCTTAAACAAATATATAAATAAAACGATAGATCGCTGCTGAAGATGTAGTTTGTTACTTTAATTTATTAGTAGCTACTATGCCTTGCTGCAATCAAATGATACATTTTATAGAACTCTCAAAAAGGCAGTTTTATTGATGCTGTTTTTTGACTGCTGCCCGCAGGGGATATTATGATCTCTTCAGTACTAAAATCCATCGGGAAGACTGAGGCATCCTGACTTAACCTCTCTGGTAGCAGCTTCCTTTATATATAAATATATAATAAATAATTTGCCTTGTAAATGGATGGATCATAGGACTCAACTCTCCAACTTTTATTTATATTCCACATTGTTTGCTGAAACTTATAATTATGTTCTTAAATCCCAATATTGCAACATGCTCCAACTGCTTTATGATAAATCAAATTTAGGAGGGAGCTTTCTTTCCATGTGCTTATTCACCCTGAGAAGTACCAACCGATAGCAGAATACAAAAGATGTAAAATTGTCCTCCAGGAAGAAAGGAGCTTCTTTTCCCATTGGGTAGTGCAGGCTTAGTTGCAGTTTAGGATTTAATTTTAGGGTATGTTCGGAGAGGTTGAGCTACCCGATAATTTTCCAGCCAAGATCCAAGTACAGCCATCCGTTTTTCAGTGCTGTTCCCTCTTATTACAGAATGAAAAGTTATAACTCATAAAAGAAAGTGGCATGTATGAATGTCTGTAGGTACATATGCCTTTATTACTCAAAATTTGCATTAGATCTTTGAAACTATGTTTTTTTCTCAGGCAGGCTATCAGGAGCAAAAGCTGAGCCATAGTTGCAAAAACATTTGTCTCTTTACCAAAGCCCAGGAGGTGAAAGGCAAAACAACGGAAGAAAGTGGCACCGATTACGTTTCTAAATGCAAATCAACAAATTACTTCCGACGATTGAAGTGCCTGGAGGAAATAAAAACATTTCTGACAGGCGTGAAGGAGCTTCCCACTGAGTGAGAGGGATTAAAATTAAAAATGAGAGGAAGATCTGGGATGAGCCTGCAGGGTGATAATGCTGGGAAGAGGGTTTTAGAGACCTGTATGGGAACGGCAGGAACGTGCAGAAGACTGAAACCGAATAATCTCCTCCTCATCTTTTTCTTCCTCCTCCTTCTCCTCCTCCTCCTCCTCTTCCTTTCCCTTCTCCTCCTCCTCCTTTCCTCTTCTCCTTCCCCCTTTTCTCCTCTCCATTTCCCCTCCCCTTCCTCCTCTTTCTCTTCCTTCTCTTCCTCCTTCTTTCCCTTCTCCTCTTCCTCTTTTTCCCCCCTCCTCCTCCCTTGAATTCTGTTGATCCTTGTCTAACCGCAAGCATATGCTAACCATTCATTGAGAAGATTCTTGTGCACAGGCGTGGGTAGCTGTAAATCAGTTAAATTAGTCCTTCTCACGTGGGCCTGGTCTTTTGCACCTGACAGTTTTATACTATGCACTGGCAATAATCCTGTGCACTTCTTATTTCTTCACAAGGGCATCGTGCCGCACAATGGATTGCAGCATAGAAATTTGCTGTTTGAGAACTGAATGGCTGCAGAAGTGGAGCTAATCCCACTTTGACCCGTTTATGTCCTTTTGTGAAGAGTCCTTTTGGGTGAGCAGTTATTGTGCATGGAAATGATCTCAATCTTGAGAGTTTGGAAGGCTTTGCTTCCAGAAATAAAGGCTTTCCAAATGAAGTCGCCGTTTTAGTCTCTTGCAACACAAGAGAACAATATCAGCTTTATGGCACCTTGGAGACAAACAAATGTACTTTTTTCATATACATCTTCCTAGATCATGTCCACTTCATCAGATCAGTGAAGTAAAGTCCTGGGAGAGAGATTTTATAACCACCTGCACTCAGTAAGTTGAGGAGATAGAACAGTCAAAATTAATGCGAGATTCCGAAGATGGACTCAATTGCCAGATAGTGTTTCTTAATAAATTGCCAATTCTTCTGTTATCTCAAAGGACATTAAACCCATTAGAGTATGAGTTGGCAGTCATGACTGGTGAGAACCTTTGGAGAAACTGTTATTTGGGGAAGGGAAGGAATGACAGAGGAAAAGGGAAACTGTAAGGTCCTGCCTCGCCTTCTTTCCCAAGAAAGGGTAGACTCTTGAAACTTGGTCTTTCAAAAGGAATCTTTTATTGGGAAGAAAGGATAACAGAACAAAGGCAAAGCAGATTCTAAGTTCCCTCCAATACTACATGGTTAGAAATAGTTCTTTAGAATCCTCCCCCTCCAACCAGACATAGATTTAGCCAATCCACAGGTGGGAAGAAGTTATTGTAATGCCCTTCCTGAGAAACAGCTAAGGAGCCCTTCTCAGGGTCTTCTTCCACTGCAACAATCCACATGGGCCTCTCCCCCTTATTACATTCCACAAAAGCTGAGGATACTCCAGGGTTCTCAGGCACCAGGATAAAAGTTATAAAGTACAGCTTATCCCCATGTCTCAAGTTTCAAGAGTCTACACTTTCTGGGGAAAGAAGGAGAGGCAGGGCCTGACAGGGTCTGAGCAAAATTCGTAAGAAATTGGTGTCCTCTCTTCTAAAGATGTGGTGTATTTGGACCTCTCTTTAAAGTTCCAGTTTCCAAGGTCTCAGTTTTGAGATCAGAGCTGGTAAATCCTCAAGGAATGAAGTGCTCTTCCATTTGCTTGGAGCTATCACCATTCCTAAAGTCAGATATGAGCTCCTTCCCTCTTCTGCATTCTACCCAATGTGGAAGAGACTCATTTGCAGAGGATGGCCTATTGTCAAGTTGGAGAATTAGCATGTAGAGGTTCCACAATGCTTTTGGTGCCAATGTAGATATGAAGAGGTAGACAGTTTGTTCCTACATCTGTGTTACATTGATCTGGCCCCAAAGAGGTTTACGTACTTACTTACTTACTTACGTATTCCTTCCTTCCTCTCTTCCTTCATTTATTCAATTTCTACAGTGGTCCATCTCAATCAGTGAATTTGGGTGGCCTACAGTTCCAAAAGTAGAATAGAATAGAATAGAATTCTTTATTGGCCAAGTGTGATTGGACACACAAGGAATTTGTCTTTGGTGCA
>JANHFT010008537.1:5071-25721 GCA_032467955.1 Pseudoxenodon macrops
CACACACAAAAAACATAATAATGAATATTTACTGCAAATCAGTGTGACTTCTGCTGTTGAATCATATGAGTCGGGTGAGTCTTGACCTCCGCCGAACCCCCGAGACTGACTCAACGAACCCCTGGGGTTCGATTGAACCCAGGTTAAGAACCACTGCTTTAAACAATCCAAGATTGTTAGACCTTGAAAGTTTTGATTTGAGATTTGGGTAGCATGTCTATTTGTGGCATGACAGTAAAAATTAACCCTGGTTTTAAGATTCACACTATTGGGCAATCGATTGGGCATATATGGTGAAAGTACAGAGGAAGATTAGCTGATAAAGTGCCACTATAGCTATCATGTCATGAAGTACTACACGGAACAATGATGGTATTGGAATGTAAAGGGATGACATATTGGGACTTATTGATAGTTGAAAAAGAGGGATTCAAGATAAAGACAAGAGAAAAATTAGTAAGTGAAGGATTTGTTTATGACTGGTTTAATTCTTATAGAAGTTTTGAAATATTTAAACTTGATTAAAAAAAGTTTTATTTTCACGAGAAGTAAATTTGAACTGGATGTCAATTTATGTTCTGGAGATGTCCACTTAATTGCTAAAGTATATAAAATGTTACCCAAGATAACTCTGGATGTCAAAGATTGTACGGTAAAATCAGCAAAAAACTTTGGGTATAGCATAATGTTAGATAAATGAGAGAATGTATGGATTTATAGACTAAAATGTACATTGAATTATAGCTTGGAAGAAAAATTCTATAAAATGATGTATCATTGGTACAGACAACCTAGTGAAAAGGTATAAAGAGACTTCTAATAAGTGCTGGAAATGTAACCAAAAACAAGGTTCATTTTATCATATGTGGTAGCCTTGAAAATATATGAAAAAAATATGGCTAAGCATAATGATAAGACAGAAAATATTTAACATAGAAATATTAATAAAACCTGAATCTTTTCTTTTAGGTATTATTTTCCAATTAAAAAATAATTTGGGGTGCCATTTCTTCACAAGGTGACTCCTGCTAGGATTGTACTTTCCAAGCACTGGAAAAGAAAAGAGATATTAATTGTTGAAGAATGGATTTTAAAATTGACTGAATTAGCAGAGATGGTGAAATTAACTGCTTTGATCAGACATAAAAGGCTAGACAGTTTTACAACACACTGGAAGCTGTTTGTGGATTTTCTATGTGTTAAATACAATAACAGATGGTTAATAGAGGCATTTGAAGATTAGTGTAATGTTTTAGTTTAACTTGTTGACTGTTCTATATATACTTTTTGCAAATATATGTATTAATATATGTATTTGTAAAAGGGGAGGATAAATTATTGTTTTTTCTTTTTTTCAGTGTTCAGCCGGGGTAAATTTTATATGTTTAATGTTAAATTATTTGATCTGATTCGATATTTGGGTCATCTTTTCTCCTTTTTTGTACATCAATCTTCTTTCTTTTGTTGTTGTTAGTGCTGGGTGTATGTTTTTTGTTTGTTTGTTTTTCTGTTTTGTATTTTATCTTTGATGATAAAACAAAATAAATATATTTAAACAAGAGTGAAGTTTACTGGCATTGTAATGAGTATCTCCCATGTACAGCCGGTGAACTACATTTAGCTGGTAAGAAGAAATGGTGATTATATCTGCAGTAAAGAAATGAAATGCTGTAATCTTTTGGGGAATTATTTATAAAATACGATGTGCTAGTTTAATAACCTGCATCTGTCTGTGTCTGGATGTCTGCGAAACTACAATAAATTTAAATTAAAAATCAGCTGTCTGAAGTATAGCATTTCTACTGCACTCTTGCACAATTTGTGGCTTACCAAGTTTAATGTTGACTTGTCTCAAGATTCAGGGGGTTTACAGTCTTGCCAATGGGTTTTCAAACTTTTTCAGATAAAAGAATTTAGTAGTTAAAATTAAAAATAAAAATCTCAGAACCTTGATCAAGAGGCTGTCTTCAAGTGAACTTTTAAAAATGTATTTAATGATAATATTCTCCAACGTAACTCATCAAGCTCTTGTGAAACACTAGGTTTTTATGGAACACAGTTTAAAAATCCATGACCTAGCTTACAGATGGTGATTATTTTCAACGTGTAAGTCATAAATGATCATGAATTTTTAACTTTTTTACTCCTGCGTGATTTCTATTTTCATGCTTGCCTAGGTGAAACCCTACACATATTTATAAATTGTAACTCAGGAGCCATTGATGTCATTGTATCAGGAACTACATGGAAATATTTGGGAGAAGACTGTTAAAGTGCGTAAACACACTTACTGTTTAAACGCATCCTCTCTTATGTTGACTTGATTATAAACCAGTTTAAGAAAATCCTGCTGAAAGGGAGACATTTTAGCAACAGTTTGGAAGGTTTTCAGTCAGACCAGAAGGCTTCAGTATCCTTCCAGAGAACAACCAACCTCCTTGGTTCTGTGCCTTCCCACTTTTTATTCTATTTTTATGGAAAGTGATAAAATATAACATCAGTGAATTTAAATATGCAAACAAGCACGCACATAAGGAAAAGTGAAAATCTAAGGGGAAGAAAAATAATATTTTTTTAAAAAGCTGTCAAGTTTCAAAAGAACAGTATTTATTTGCAAAGGAAGTGGTTATTGGGACACTGGATATCATATAGGGGTGAAATCCAGCAGGTTATGACAGGTTCTGGAGAATCAGTAGCAGAAATTTTGAGTAGTTCGGAGAACCGGTAGTGGAAATTTTGAGTAGTTTGGAGAAATGGCAAATACCACCTCTGGCTGTCCCCAGAATGAGGTGGGAATGGAGCTTTTGCAATATCCTTCCCCTGCCACGCCTACCAAGCCACACCCACCAAGCCACACCACGCCTATCAAGCCATGCCCACAGAACCGGTAGTAAAAAAAATTGGATTTCACACTGGTATCATACTAAAAAGTCTTGGACAGCACTTATAAAATGTGAGCATTAATAAAATCTCCATTTGTTGATTACAAAACTTCTTGGATTCACATATATACTGCACCAACATATTATAACAACCTAGGTCTTGGGAGGAACCTGATGCATATGAAAGCCAACCCCAACTAAATAAGTGGCAATTGGGATTTCACATTGCTGTACTGTATATAATAATAATAACAACTTGATAGGTGGATAGAAGTGCCATATCTAGTCTAAATATCTGGTTGACTGTTACCAGTAATAACAACAATCATAATACCAAAGAGACAAAACTGGCCTACAATAAAGACCAAATGAAGAATGGAAATGAGACATGGTAAGGCAAAGTATTACATGGCCAGTATATTTATAAAAATAGCAAACAAAGCAGATAAGAACAAGACTTGGCAATGGTTAAGAACAGAAAAATTGATAAACAAAAGGGCTAATTTTGACTGCACAAAACCAAGTCTTAAAAACAAATACATACAGAACCAGTACTGGGAAGACTGTAGCAGACAGCAAATCAGTGGTAGGATTCAAAAATTTTTACTACCGCACCGGTTCTGTGGGTGTGGCTTGGTGGGTGTGGTATGGCTTGGTGGACATGGCAATACTGTAAAATCTCCATTTCCTCTCGATAAGCTGGGATTCAGGAGGCAGAGAATAGATTGGGGGCAGGGCCAGTCAGAGATGATATTTACCGGTTCTCTGAACTACTCAAAATTTCTGCTACCGGTTCTTCAGAACAGGTCAGAACGTTCTGATTTCTAACTCTGCAGCAAATGCAAGAAATACCATTTGCCTCCAAGCATGAAGTGGTAGGTAATAGAAAATGAAGAAGCTACAGTGGCATGGACTTTGGAATTCAAGCAGACAAGCACTTGACAGACTGAACAATTGTTGATAAATAAGACAAAATAATCTGGATAGTAGATGTTGCAGTACCTAGAGACAACAGAAGAGAAGAAAATCACAAAATACAAAGACTTGCAAATCGAAGTAGAACAACTGTGGCAAAAGAAAACAAAGATAGTACTAATAGTACTAATAGTACTAGGCACCTTGGGTACAATCACGAAACATCTGGACCACTAATTGAACACCATGGCACTGACAAAAAAAACCATCCGTTAATTGCAAAATGCAGCTTTACCTGGAAGAACTTTCATCCAGTGATGATTTCTTTAACACCATCAAACAACATCGACTTTTCCCAGGTCCTTAGGAAGGATTGCATAGGTGGATAAAAACGTCAAATATACTCTAAACATCTGGCTGACTGTGCACTGGAGCAGAATAATAATAATAATGTACTTTGGAAGTGGAGCAGAAAAATGTATCCTGAGATCTGGGGTTTCTTAGTGGCAGGGGGATTAAAAGAGGGTCACACCATCTGTTCTGCAGAAATGGTTGTCTGGCTTTTCTACTGATGGGACAACACTTCAGTGCAGATAAACTCTAAGAAAAGTCTAGTTTGGAGGGGGGTTTTTTGCCTGGGAAATGATATAAAACAGTAGATCATTTCTGTTTATTTGTCATTCTTAGTATTACTGCTTGCTTTATAACAGCTATTGGGATGGCAGTTTCGTACATTTGCTAATATTTTTCCTAATGCTGATTACTGTTTATTTCATTGATGTTAGTATCTTCTAATTAATTTAAGTTGTAATCCACCCAGATAACTGTTTATTGGATGGATTAAAACTACAACAAATCAATCAATCATAGAGTCATTCGAATACATCTTCATTTAATTAAAACTTAATGCATAAATCCAAGTCCATGACTTGTGAATATCAGCTGCTGGAGTATAAACAACAGAGGAGGTAGATTTCTTGGAGAAGAGTTCCTATAGTTTTTAAACTACTATTAAAGAGTGTAATAGAACTATTTGTTAATTATAGCAGTGATCCCCTTTCTGGCATGGTGGACCGACAGCGGGGAGAGGGGAGAGGGAAGAAGGGAGAGGGGGCAGTTTGGGGTGACCAGCAGTGCTTGCATGAGGACACGCAACTCCATTTGCGCAAGTGGGGGGCACATGCAGTGTTTCCAAATGGGCCACGGCCCGGGAGTGAGTCACAGCCTGGGGGTTGGGGACTGCTGATTTATAGATTGTCCTTTTGTAGACATTTTCAAATATAGGCTGGATGATTACCTATAGTAAATATCTATAGAGATCATGTAGCTGGGGCTACATTATAATGATTCTTTCATGTCTCTGAAAGAGTAGCTGAGAAACTTTCCAGAACTGTGATCATATTACAGGTAGTCCTTCACTTGCAACAGTTAATTTAGTGACCGTTCAAAATGATAACAGCACTTTATGACCATTTTTCACACTTACGACCGTTGCAGCATCTCCCTGGTCACATGAGCAAAATCCAGATGCTTGGCTACGGACGCATTTATGACAGTTGCAATGTCCCAGGATCATGTGATCCCCTTTTGCAGACTTCCGACAAAGTCAATGGGGAATCCGGATTCACTTAACAACCGTGTTACTAACATAACAATTACAATGATTCCCTTAACAACTGTAGCAAGAAAGATCATAAAATGGGGGCAAAATTCACTTAACAACTGTTTTGCTTAGCAAGCGAAATTTGGGTCTCAATTATGGTTGTGAGACAAGGACTTTCTGAATTTGTTTGGATTCCTGCCATTGCAAATAAAACAACGCGTGTTGTTCTATTTTCTTAGAAACCTTTTCTATAATTTTGAATGTTGTCCCTCTTTCTGTCTAATGCGCTCCCCTTCTTTGAATAAGCTTAGGGTCTAAACTCTGATACAATGAATGATCCTCAGGTTTTATAAAATAGGGTGAGATTTGCACATGATGTTTTAAGACTGATTATGAGATATTGTCCCATACCTGGCATCAGCTTCTTGGTAGATTGAAGCAAAGAAGTGGGCATGGATTTAGATGGAGCCATGCCTGAAATATTCCCATCCATAACTCTAAACACTGTACCAGTAAGTGCAGGGCAATTAATTCTCAGCCATGATGATTGTGAGGACTTTAAATGCTGCGCTATATCTACCCTGATATAATGAACAATAAAGATAACTTTCTTTATGACTCCTGAATATTGAGTCTAAGATACTACAGCAGGATACAGATAATAATGTTGAAAAGATTATGTTGAAAAGAATAATGTTGAAAAGATTACTACAGATAGTAATGTTGAAAAAAAAAAGTAGATTCTTTGGTTTTAACAGGTTGAAATGTTCTGTGTCAATAATGTTTGTACTCAGCATTTATTTCCATTATTGCACTGGATGCATCTTGATATTTGCTTGCAAAGAGTTCATTTCTGCCATTTGTTTCCTTTCCTATTTCATATACACATTGGGCAGCGGGGACTCATTTATCTGCTGCAAGAAACACACTAAACTTTGGACATCAGCACCAGCAAAGTATGAAAAAAGATTAACCAGTTCAGATTGGAAAATGAAATGAAGATGATGTAATCTTTATAGTCCCACTGTGCAGCTATATCTATGAGAAACAAGTTCTTTGGAATAAAATTGTCCTTTTTCCTGGTATAATGTAATAATTTAAACAACCAATGCATGAGACCACTAGAAAAGCAAATCTTTTTATATGATAAATGCAATAGAATATAAGCAACTTTATTTTTGGGGGGGAATCAATTATTTGCATCCAAATCTTATATATTTATCTTAATAATGGTAAATAGAATCAAAATCAGGTTAATGTTAGATTCATTATTTGCTGTTGATGTCATATCCTGGTACTTTGAGGCTGTGAGGGTCTGGATGGAGAACAGAATGCTTCTCCTGAGCCCTGGCAAGACAGATTGGCTTTGATTTTTAGAGTCCCCCAAATCTGGGGCTTTACCATCTTTGGTACTCGTTGGAGTGGCACTGCCCCAAGCAGACCTAATGCAAAACTTGGGGGTCTTCCTAGAGCCACAGCTCCTGCTTGAGGACTAGCACTCATGGCCAAGAGGGTGTTTGCATAATAGAATAGAATAGTTTATTGGCCAAGTGTGATTGGACACACAAGGAATTTGTCTTTGGTGCATATGCTCTCAGTATACATAAAAATACAAGATACATTTGTCAGGAATGATAAGGTGCAACACGTAACGTTGTGTTGGGCAATAGTTGAACCTATTCCTAGATTGTGAGGCTCTACTCATAGTTACTTGTACTGAGATCATCTCCCCAATGGACTTCTATAATGCATTCTACATGGGGCTGCCCTTGAAGAATATCCAGAAGTTCCAGCTGGTACAAATACAGTGGCCTAGGCAATTATCTAGAGCATATGTTACATTTCTGTTCCCATGTCTAATTCAAGGTGCTAGTTTAAAGCACTGCATAGCATGGGGCCAAGTTATCTGAGGGACTGTCTTATCCCAATCACATCTGCTTAAACCATCAGGCCCTGGAAGATAGGCATGTTGCAGATACCAACTACTAAAGAATTTGGTCTGACAAGACCCAGGGAGACAAGTCTTTTCTGCTGCAGCACCTGTCTTTTAGAATATTATCCCACGCTGACATGAGGTTATTCCAACTCTTATGATCTTCTAGAAAGCTCTCAAAACATGTTTTTCCCCCTCAGGCCTGGGAATCGCCTGATAGCAAGGAGCCGTACTGTGGTCGTGCTTAACGTTTTAATGTTGCTCACTTCGTCATCTTGGTTTTAATAATTAATTTATTTGGTGATATAATATGTGTACATTTTGGTTTTGTGGCATGCCATCCATAAGCACCTTATCTGAGATGGGTAGTCATCTAAATTTGATTAAATAAATAAATACTTTATATCAAGTCACATTTTTCTTATCCGCAAGTTACTAAACTAATCAGTTGATTAGTTTGTCGAATATGCTAAGCCATTAACTATATTTTACAAGCCCCAATATCTTGATTCACATAATTTAAAACTAAATAGCAACATAATAATTTAACAGAATGGGCAAACCCAGCCTGGATCAAACATCTTTGCATGGCAGCTGATCCATCTCATCCTATTAATGTTTTATGCAAAAATTAGCATCGTCAACGGATCAAAAACAAAGAAATGTGTCATTAATAATGCTGTAAGATTTGGGAAGAGATCAAACAGTATGATAAGGTATCTTTTAGTTATGTGATTCTGTGGGGTAGTATTAGAGGCTAGATTCTGGAAGGTAAATCTTAATTTCACACAAAATGTGAATACATCATCCAAAATGACAATGGCCAGAAAGCATTTTACAAAGAAAATATCAGTTCCCTGGTTTTTTTCCATCAGCAGTTTGTGGTAGCAGTTAATCAGATGGTGGTTGAAAGAGAGCAAATAAAGTCCAGTGAGAATGGATGCCCAGATATAACCCATAAATATGAATAAGCAGGTCTTCTGCTTCTCTGACATGAGTTTTTGACCCCTGTGGAATGAAATAGTTACCTCTCTCTTTTAAAAACAAAACTATCTTGTAGGATTGGGAGGCAAGAGTAGGAAATTATGAAACTTGGTCTTTAATAACCAACTCATATGGAGAGAAATTGAACATTTTTTCTCTCTGGGTGTATATGTTGATACCAATACAATTTTTTTTGTATTGACCATATAGTTGAAAATACCCTGTTTCCCTGAAAATAAGACCTCCCCGGATAATAAGCCCAATCAGGCTTTTGAGCGCATGCAGTAAAATAATCCATCCCCCAAAAATAAACCCTCCCCAAATCACAGCAGCAGCCATGAGGTGACTACGCTCGCCGCCTCCTGCACCTCAAAAATAATAAGACCTCCCCAAAAATAAGGCCAAGTGCTTATTACGGGGGTCAAAAGAAAATAAGACCCTGTCTTATTTTCGGGGAAACACGGTACATATAAAATAAAATTCGGCAATAATATAATTCTAAGGCAGTGCACAATTGATAAAGAGGAATAAAACATGGGAGCAACAAATTGCTGCTTTCCAGAAATATTAGATTACAATTTCCATCATATCCTGGCAGATTGGCTGAAGGCATGTCCCTGGTTACCACCAATGAAATGTCAGGAGGGAGCTGAAGATCTTGATCCGTGTCAAAGCACAGCCTTTCATGTACCTGGACCAGGATGACACAGAGGGATTTAAAACAAGCCTTGCAGGGGATTTATGCTTTGAAATGGAGTCTGAGCTTTGGCGACGATTTCAAATCCAGGAAGATGAAGCATTCTTTAAAGTATTTATATGTTTTCTGTTCTAATATTGCAAGATGACCCAACATGAAATTTAAAACTAAACATATCAGAACACAAGAAACAAACAATAGATACCACAGGATGCCATTAACACAGAATTGAAAACCTCTATTCCATTCTTTGAAAATAGAGCATTCAGTCAATGAGCTTTAAAATACCAGCCTCTAAAACACCAAATATTGAGGGGGAGGGAGGAGTCTGAACACGATGCCTGAAAATTCAATTTCCTTAAGGATGGTCCCAGTTATTGACTCAGCAACTATTTTCTGAACTGATTGAAGTGTTTGAAAAAAATCTTCAAAAGCAAGAAGGAGATGGTATTAATCTAATCTGCAGGATACCAAGGCAGATATGAAAGTGACCAAATCATTTCAGCCTAACAAGAGGGAGATATTCAGTCTTGGTACCTTTCCAGAAATATACAGGTAGTCCTCGACTTACGACCACAATTGAGCCCAAAGTGAGACATTTGTTAAGTGAGCTTTGCCCCATTTTATGACCTTTCTTGCCACAATTGCTAAGTGAATCACTGAAGTCGTTCAGTTGGTAACACAGTTGTTAAGTGAATCTGGTTTCCTCATTAACGTCACTTGTCAGAAAGTCAGAGAAACTGATCACGTGACTCTGGGACACTGCAATCGTCATAAATATGAACCGGTTGCCAAGGATCCGAATTTTGATCATGTGACCAAGGGGATGCGGCAAAAGTTGTAAGTGTGAAAAATGGTCATAAGTCCCTTTTTCAGTCACTGAAAAACAGTCACTAAATGGACCGGTGTAAGTCGAAGGACTATCTGTGCTTTGGATTTTGAGTTTAAAAAAAAAAGATGATTGGATTTAGGGGAACTCATCATGTTCTCCTTTTCGTCACTTCAAATGCAAATTGGTTTCTTGCTCTCAAGTTAAATCACTAGTGCTTTCTCCTTGATTGTTAGGAATAGTAAAAAGAAAGATGATTAAATTTCACCCACCATTTGCAAGATGTTAGGAGCTGTGGTGGCAGTATTGCAGGCTAATTCAGTTCACTGCCAGGAGTTCGATCCTGACTGGCTCAAGGTTGACTTAGTCTTCCATCTTTCTGAGGTCAGTAAAATGAGGACCCAGATTGTTGGGGGCAAAATTCTAACTCTGTAAACTGCTTAGAGAGGGCTATAAAGCGCTATGAAGTGGTATACAAGTTTAAGTGCTATTGCTATTATTGTAGAGACAATGATCACATTTTTGAGGGCTTTCAGGCCTTAAGAAGTATTGTTCCAGGACAATTTACATAAATTTGAGAATCAAAAGTTCAGATCAAGATTGTGGAAACATCTTGACCAACCAGCTCCTGAACCTGTAACTATGTCAATGCCTCTAAGCTGAGTTTTCCCAATATAGTTTTAAACATTCCAATAAAAAAAGTACTTTATCCCTGTAAATCTTTGCCCAACCGACTGCTTAAATGCCTGAGGACTTTATAAAGGGTGCTTTAAAGCAATCATATAAATTTCCATCTCCACAAGTAATCCAGTTTTGTTGAGAATTAGCACTAGACAAAAGTCTAACAAGAGACTTTTATTATACCAGCACTTACGACATTGTGCTGAATAAGAGTTCAGCAAGTGTTATAAGACGAACCTATTCACCCATGCAGTCTGTTTGCTATAGTTATTGGTTTTTCCATATTATGCTTTATTCAGACTTTAGTCAGGTAATTATGCTGTTTTTATGTCACGCAAGTTGACCTGTAGTAAAAGTATTTGGCTGAGATAATCCACTTTTTCCATTATTCTACCGAGGGTGGGGAATATCTACTAAAACATCTCGCCATACTCTATAATTCTGCTTGAATGGATGACTTCTCAGTCAATAATTATGCAGTAATAAAGTAGATTCTTACAGTGTAGAGATTGTCCTGGACTGTACTGGCAAGAGTACAAAAAAAAAAAAGAATAAAATTCAATAGGTTACAACTGTTAGAATGGAAACATATTTATACGGTAATAAATTTTATTTTATTACTCTCTAGGCAACAGTCTTACGTTATTGATAAATTTTATTCCTGGAAAGTGATAATAATTAGTATTAGCAAAGACAATTCAATACGTATTTTCTAAGTCTAGTTCTAAGCAGTCCAATACCTAGAATTCTCTGTGTAGACTACACATTCTTCTCTGCAGTTAAGTCCCACTGTGATCAATGGGATTTATGCTCTAGTAAGTGAGTTTAGTAGTTTCACTATGATATGGATATGTTCCATTGCCATAGAAAAAACAACAGTTTCAGAGGAGTTAGAATATACCACGGGTGTCAAACTCGTATCATGACATATTGTGACATTTTTTGCCTTTGCGGAGCTGGGGTGGGCGTGGCCTGCACACGGCATATCTGGCCCACAGGTGCCAGTTTGACAGGCCTGGCATATACCATAGCTTAATTTTTTTTTAGAAACTGGAGCTGTATGGCCATTTCTTCAAATATGCAGATTTGATATAAGGGAAGCCCCAGATTAACACTTCAGTGGCTGCTATAAGATGTTAAAAAGAATTTCAGAAAGGAGTAGGAAGACAGGCAACCTGCAATACCTCATGGGGGGGGGAAACCATGGTTAGATATTTGTGTATTGCTCACAAGCTTTTGGTTAATGCTCCCCTGGTTACAAATATTTTATTCTTAAACTGGTCATAGGTTGCATATCTCTGTTTGGAGCATTGAACATCACTCACCTGCAGTTGCAACTCATTTAGATGTTTTACAATGAAACCCTTATATAACATGATATGTTAGAAGATGCTTGTAAAAGCAGATTGGCACATCTGCATTTTGAAATTTCCTTTCACACTGACCATGTTAATCTAATATAGCTGTTCAGTAGAATTAACTGTGTCCCTTCAAGTTTGTGCTGTCTGGAAAATAACATTAAGACAATCAATACACCCTAGAAATCTTTATTTGTTTATTAATTTATAGGACTCATAAATCACCTTTCTGCCCTCTCCCTGGATGAGGAACACTCAAATGTCCACATATACAAAGCAATTATAACTCATTACAGTAGGTAGAATTCAGATTTTTGAAACTCTGGCAGATTTTCATCTGGAGAATACTCTTCCTAATTTTGTCCTGCAAATCTGCATTCAGAGAAGATGCTTTAAATTTCAGGTATAATTATGTACTGATACAGTTGTGTATTAGCAAATATACCTTCAGTTCAGTTTGACTCCTGATGATAGCGATCCAGTTTTCTTGGAAACAGTATAGAAGTAATTTTCCATTGTTGTCTTTGGAGATTGTTTTAAGGTTTTGATAAAAACCTTGGAATGTCATATGATCTCCCATGTAATTACTAACCAGGCCTCATCCTACTTAGCTTATAACCCCAGGAGCTTTTTTAGAGTATAGAATAACAGAGTTGGAAGGGATGTTGTAGGTCTTCTAATCTAACTCCCTGCTCAAGCAGGAGACCCTATACAATTCTGGACAAATGGCTATCTAATGTCTTCTTAAAAACCTGCCATGATGGAACAACTAAGGAAATTTCTCCTTAGTTCTAGGTTGATTCACTCCTTGATTAATTTCCATTTGTTACTTCTTACTTCTTCTCTTCTCTGTGACAGCCCCTCAAATATTGGGAAATTGCTATCATGCCATCATTAATTGTTAGACTAGACTTATTCAGTTCCTGCTACTGTTCATCATATGTATTAGCCTCCAGTCTTCTAATTATCTTTGTTGCCAAAGACTGCTCTGAGCACTGTAGTCCCACCAAATCTAGAGGGTGGCAGCCCATCTAGAAGTTTGAAAGCATGCAAATGCAAGTAGATAAATAGGTACCACTTGGTAGAATGGTAACAGTTCTGTGTTCCATGCACCTTGACATATATTCATACATGACCACTGAAATGTCTTCTGACAACGCTAGCTCCCACAACTAAGAAAAAGAGATGAGAACAGCCAGGGGTGGGTTGTGAATATTTTTGCTGCTGGTTCACTCAGGGTCCGCTGCATGTGCATGCGTGAAGCATGTGCATGCGCGCATATGCAGCAATCAAAAATTAGCTTCTGCGCGTACACAGGAGCAAAGTCCAAGATGGCGGCACCCACAGAGACACTAATGGAACCGGCTCTGTGACATCACCGCGGAGTTACTGCCGGTTCTATAGAACCAGATAGAACCAGTAGGAACCCACCTATGAGAACAGCCCCCTAGAGTTGTACAGAACTGGATTATTGTCACCTTTACTTTTAGGTTGGACTATACTGGCATACTCTATAGTAAATCATTCTGCCTTTTTATACGTCTTGTTAACCAAAGTATATACAGGTATCCTCAACTTACAACAGCTTGTTCAGTGACCATTGAAGTTACAATGGCACTGAAAAAAGTGATGTGACCATTTTTCACACTCCTGACCATTGCAGCATCCCTATGGTCATGTGATTTACAATCAGATGTTTGACAACTGGTTCGTATTTATGACGATTGCGGTGTCCCAGGGTCACGTGATCACCTTTGGTGACCTTCTGACAAGCAAAGTCAATGGGGAAACCAGATTCACTTAACAACCATGTTACTAATTTAACAACTGCAGTGACTCACTTAACAACTGTGGCAAGAAAAGTCGTAAAATGGGGCAAAACTCACTTAACAAATTTCTCACTTAGCAGCATTAATGTTGAGCTCAATTATGGTCGTAAGTTGAGGACTACCTGTAAATATGCTTACACAGAAAATCATTGCTCAAATAAAAGGAAATCTGAATCAGAAATAATGAACAGCTTATTTTTCTTTATGCATTCCACATAGAAATGTTGGCTATATTCATGAATCAAAGGAACCTTGAAGTTACCCACGAAGGAAATAAAAATGCAGATTCCAAATGCATCTATTATTTCTGCCTTCAGTAGATTAGTGTCAGGGCAGAGTTATCTGAAAAGAAGAAGTTGCATGGAGCACTTTGATGGATTTTTGCCTGAGTTGGGACTCGCATTTGGGATTCTTAATATTTAGCAAAAGCATTTTATAGTTCTGCTCGCCAGATCTCTACTGTACTAAAGCAGAATGATCAACAGTCCTTGTTCGTTCCCCTTTCTCATATATAACCATTCCTGAATTTATGGAAACTTAACCTGTGTGTTAACTTTCTAGTATATGAGATTAAAAAGGAAAGTTACTGCAGAGACTGAATTTATAAAGCCAGGTGAAATATATGTCCGTCTAGATTAGTTTTCTGGTTGGGGAATTCTAGGAGTTAAAGTCTACACATCTTAATGTGGCAAAGTTTGAGAAACATTACTCTAGAGATTGCTGAACTATGTTTCCCAGATATTCCAATTGCCATAATCACTGATGAGGAATGCTGGGAAATGGAGTTCAATAATATTATGAGTGCCACAGGGATACCTTGTGGGTAAAAAACACGGGGAAATGAGTTAAGAATACTAACTAGTATTTTTGAGAAATATTTTTTCTCTGTTTTCAAATCATAGGATGATATGACAGACATATATCCCCTATAAAACTCCTGAGATAAAATTAGGCTAAAGAATTCTGTATGCCCCCTAGCCATCCAGCAAGGCTGATCGCTCGCCATGTTTTGTAGTTTGGGTCTCTAAAATCTGTGCTTTGTATATTTTAACGCTAATGCTGCACGCTCTTCATTTTATTTTAACAACAGAATAACCTCAAAGATGGAACAGAAAGATAATACAATTTCCCCAGAAGGGATCTCTGTCTGAACTGTTCCTGTTGTCTTAAAAGGAAATGCATTGTTGCAACTGCAATGCCAAACCAACAGGAGACCAGCAGAATCATGGAAGTGGGTTAATCGAACCCCTGTCTTGTTTGACAGAGGGCCATTTAGCTGCTTTTGGAAAGTTCACTTGTAGGGCACCGTGCTCTCCAGCAACTGATGTTGCAGGGCTTTTAATGCTAGATACAACAATAGCGATCCTTTCATATCCAACATCTTAAGCAAAGAGCATTTTAATCCAAGGTAGGACAAGAAATAGCTTCTGTGTAAAAACAGAACTGCGTATATTGAAGATCCAGACTTCTGACAGAGGCTGGCCTTGACATCTGTTACTGCTGTAGGATGCTTTCCTCAGATAAACATTCATATCCCGCTTACAGCAAAAGAATAGTGGTTCATGCTAAGATTGGAAAAGAAATGAAAATAAGTATCAGGTCAGCCAACAGCTTTATCTCAGGTAGACATATTCCTGGTATATTTCAAGTCCAGTCTGCCCTATTCTCTATCCCCAGAAGAAGAAAAAGCCAAGCTACAGTTGCCTGGCAACCACAGGATAGATTCCTGTTCATTTATTAGAAACTTTATTGTAAACATGAAATGCCTTCTCCCCCCAAAATACAAAAAGAAACCTTTTTTATCGAAAATGTGTTGTAATTCACCTTCGTCTGATATCAAATGCGTTCGACAAAAAAGTAAATTTAATGATATCCTGTTGATTTCTTGGATATGTTATATGCATGTGTTTTTCATGGAAACACTATAGAAGAGAATTGTTATTGTCTTCTAAAATGTTTTTAGGATATTTCTATATAGCCCATGTAACCCCTGGTCAAACTAAACCATTTAACTTTTTGAGATCAATCATGATCAGAGATGATCTGCTTTGGCTACTACTTTCATAAATTTTGACCATGGTTTATAAAAGTTGTAATTCAACATTTCAGGAAGACATCACATTTAACAAGGCTGATTGGGAACATTCGTATGTTGCAATTTAGTGAGGTTTTTCATGGAATTGAAAAACAGAAAAATGTAAATAGTTGTAATATATAGTATACTTTTCCACTTAAATGAATCACAGTGCTATGTAAATTCTGCCTATTCACATATTAGAGTGGGTTGATATTATTTCAAGAAAACCAACCTTTTTGCCAACTCAGATGATGATATTTCTCTCTGCATTTCTAAACTTTGTATTTCAAGATTTATTGGAAAATTTATACCACAAGTGATTTATTTATTCCAGAGAGTTTATTCTGGAAGATTTATTCCCAAAGGTAGCTTTGAAACCAAACTTCAGTTCTACAGATGTTTTATGTACATGTTCAACTTCAATTTCTTTTAAAAAAACAACCTAGAATAAAATCAATAAAGCTATTTAAAGAAAAATTCAAGGTTTGATGAAAATTAGGATCTTTTCCCTCATGTCCTTGAAATTTACTACCTAATTTAAAGAGATAAAAAAAATACCTGAATAACTTCTGAAATATTTTCTATAATCAATTCTATGCCTCCCCATTTATATTTATATGATCCGTATACTAAGAAATTGGAACCAAGTATATATATTTATTTTAAATAAAGATACCCTGCTATTTTAATGTTCCATATTATGTTGCCCTACAGAGGTTAAGGGTACAATTCACCTCACACAGGAATTTGCCTCTAGTATATGGAAAAAAGGGATATAGAATAACCCATAACTGAACCATTCATATTCTGCAAAAATGTGGTGTATGTTAATTGTTTTCTAAAAATAGATTGGCTGCTTTCTGATAATCCTTGCTCTCGGGGACAGATCTCGTGTTTTAGATGCCAAAAGAGATATTTTTTACATGTATTCTAATTGCTTTTTCCATTGTGAAAGGTAGGTATCATTACTTAGAAATATCTATATCTTTATAAATGTTTAAGGAATGATTTTCAGTCTTCAAAGGTTTTCTTTGCAAGAAAGGTTATTAAGTTTATATAAATCTTGCTGAATGCTCTAAGCTAAGAGTGGGCATTTTTCTACTTCATGTTTTAAAAGTCCAGTTTCTAATAGCATGGGCAATGGCAGAGGGGAAGGATCTGTGATCTAGAACTTCTAAAGGATTTCAGAGTGCTTAGCCTTACACTGAGTTTCCATTAACAATGAAATTCAAAAGCTTATTATGTGTTCTGCAAAGATATACTTGTCACCTGTTGTCCTTATCTTATTAGTACTTATTTTTGTTGGATGATTCCTTGTCCCAAGTTGTAGAATTATCTAATGTAAGCCTATGCAGACATTAGATAATAGCCACAATGTTGCCTTTCTATCAGCTACACTGGGCATTTATCAACAGCCAGTAGACTGTGAAAAATATGATGGAATTTGTGGCTTTGTTTGCTATTGATTTATCAATTATGCTGATTTTACAGATATCCTGTCTTTAATGTTTTAGTCTTTGCTACTGTAATCTTATTATTATTTGCCTTGGGAAATAATTTTTTTTGAAGGGTGGACTGCAGTGTGGATACAATTAAAAAAATGCTGCACAACTGACCTCGAAGTATGATAAATTGGTTGCACAATTAATTCATAGAAACAAAGTAGCATAACAGGCTTTTCCAATCTTGAATAATAGGTCTTTTTTTTTGCTCTATGTGCAAAGTTTTCAACATTGATGTGTTTGGTTAAAAACAAAAGAATATGAAAGTTCATACCTATGAACATAGAAGCATCAGCTGTGAATTATTAGGATGAGATATTCCTCTCTATGTGAGAACTTTGTTTGACTGACTCTTTCTGATAATATTCTATTATTTTGCCTTTGCAAAATAAAAGAGATATAACTATCGGTGTAACTAAGATTTGTGGGAAGGCAGCTTGGGTACTTCTTTGTTTTTTAATGTGAGGATGGGTAGTATCATGGACAGGGTTGAAGTGGTGGTGTTGATTGTGTTGAAATTGTTGAAATTTTGCCCTATTGGTCAACCGGAAGGACTAAAGACTGCTAACTATGAAGAACTATGTTCTTAACATTTTGAGATTGGCAGGAGTAAAAACCATTATGGATCAGTGCCAGTTATTTTGGAGAGACTGGGAAACAGAAATCATAGTAATAGGAAGTGCCATTGATACTAATGGAATTACATATTTCCCATGTATATGCATTAAACTTTCTTTTCTCCAAGTGGAACACTAGCTGCAAAATCCAAAAATGAGTTGGAATTGGAAGTACGGTTAATGGATGGCACAAACATAAAGGGAATCTATGTGAAGGCAATATGAAATATAACGTTATAGATTATTTCTCCCCACTGGCATTGTTCTAAAGTGTTCACTCTCAATCCATCACATTTTTTGAGGGATTTTGAGGAACACCTTTATCAAGTGCTTGCAAATATTCTCCTGGATAGTTTGGATGCCTGGATGTTCAATGGTCATAATGAAAGTGGAACTATTCTCCATGGAAACATGACTATAGATTAGCTTAGTCCATGGAAACAGATAACACTGAGCTTTTGCTATTTGTAGAAGATAATTATTTCACTGTTTGGTACTTTGCTCTCTCACTTGCTAGCTAGGAAAATGAATGAAAGATTGTTACTGAAAAGAGGAATAAAGAAACATAAAAAGTACACTACTCAATTATAGACAATACACAAAAAATATACCATTCTCCCAGCTATTTATTCTAGATTCAATGATGAAGAATAATTGCTATATCCATGTTCCAAATTTATGATTCCTAATGGAGATTAAAGTAACACAATGCAACTTCTAATATACAATTTTTCCTATAAAAATAGTAGTGGTGTGGAAATAATAAGCAATGATGCTGTTTTATCTTTCTGTTTGTCCTCTATTGCCCATAAATCTTTAATACCGAATGTAATTTCTTTTGGAGAAGTAGTATATAGGAAAAGGTTTAGCCGTATCTTAATCCTGTTCCATACTGGAGTTTATAGTTTGCTCCTTTTCCTCCCCTATATGCAGCAATTGTGTTTAAACATTAAGATTTAGTTTGTTCTCAGAATCTTTGAAATCTGCTCATTTTGGGGTCTGCCCATAATATTTTGATTTATCTTTCATATTTGCTTAACGTGCTTACTTCTAAAATACAGTGCAAGTTGAATTTGCAGCCTTCCAAATATCATGGTTTCTCTCTAAGGATATTAAGAGTTATTTCAATGGAGATTTGGAACTGAAACAATTATTTTTCCAATGTAAATTGTCTGGTTCCTTTATGTCCATGAGCAAAATTAGTTTTAATCAACCAACATGCCCCGGTTCATTTCTTTATATGGGTCTATAAGGAACATAAACTTGATTTCTTTATTCAGCAACGAGAGTGTACCCTGCATGGAAGAGTTCAAGAGTTGTGGTTCCCACAATATAAGCGAACCAGTACAGATTTATTTCATATGCATGAATACAGATTTTCATCTTTGCTGCATCATTATCCCTAACATCCCAGATGGATTAAGTATAATTCGTATCTTTTCCACATAGTAGAACTTTTCAAGGTACAAACGAGCTGTAGTCAAACTCATATGTAGATGCTTTGTTTGGTCAGACCGATATACAGTTTGATTTTTATAGCTGTAACACTTCTGCTTTAATTTATTACACAGGACATTCCATAAATGAATATGTCTATTTTTGTAGAAAATACCAAACTATTTTAAACTGCTAATGCTGAACTGTAATACAAATTTAATTCAGAGATTATTAATATTCTCTGCAATGCTGTTTCAATATATTATTTTCCATTTCTTCCTGTTCTTTCATGATAGATATAAAATAATTTTAAAAAATAAACAAAAGCCCAAATCCATTAGCATTTACCAATAAACATTGGACTCCACAGGTTAATTGACTATAATTTGGGCTGATTAATGTAACAATTAAACTAATAGTTCTACTGAAGATCAATCAAGTACATAAAATGTAAAATTGCATTTTATTCGCCCCTGAAAGAGGAAAAAAAAACACTGAAATGCACGAATACTGTAGAAAACACTACCACAGTTAGTTATTACCTATGACAAATATCTCATTCTGAAAAAGGTTCACTCTTCAGTATAGGTATAATTAAGAATAATTGATCTGAACTCATCCAGTTTTCCTGAATAAAGGATCAGAGAGACCAATGGAAGACAATGCGTGCCCTGTGTTCTCTGTCGGTAGCTACTACCAATATCAACAAAAGGAAGATGACAATGGAAACTGATTCAACCTTGCATTTCTACTAAGATTGCTGTTACAGGATGAAAGTTTGCACTGCGCTGAGAAGTTTAACTTACTTGACAGATATACAAGGTCATCATACTGGAAAGGTCTTCATCATTCAGTACCATCTCTTAGTCTTCTAACTTTCTCTCTTTCAGGCACATTGATTGGTCTCAGAAAGCCTACTGACAAACATGATTTCATTATCCATTGAGAGTTCTTCTCTCTTAGGCATTGCTGGCACAACTGACAGTTAATTCCTTGCCATTTCTGTGCCTCTATGGGAACCAGGATGCCTTTTAATCAGCAAAATATGTTGCAAAGTTTCTTAAGGGCATCTATGGATTTAAACACTTGTTGGCCATCAATTTCTTTGGCTTTTTTTAAAATCAGGTGTCGGAATTTCTCCTGGAAAAGTTTCTATATTGGGAAAAGTGTTGGGCTGTATAAAAATTGATCTGAAGGGGCCTAGTGCTATTTTATCTTCTTTTAAATAACAGAGAATAATGTATACTTCCAGAAAGGCATATCAATTTTAACAGGATCTGTACAAGTATAATCTGAAATGTACACC
>JANHFT010008537.1:25821-40822 GCA_032467955.1 Pseudoxenodon macrops
ATTCTTTGCTATTTCTATGGGTCAGGCACACATGCACAGAAATACACAGCAAACAGTGTATATCATCTGTACTGTTTTCTGGGAGGCAAATTGCTGGGAGGCAGAGGAAGATTTTTTTCTTGTTTTCTTGTTTTTGTCTCCAAAAACTAGGTGCATCTTATACTTCGGTGCGTCTTATAGTCCGAAAAATACGGTAGTAGCACTCTGCACAGCTGGGATGATTGTTAAATATAAAACAAGAAAATTTACTTGATGGTTTTTGAAGATTTCGACTCGGAATGATTTCCAATTACTTCTTGGCAAATGTTGTGGAATACATATGTATTAGCCTTAAATTCCTATGTCTCATAAATTACCGGTATCTGAGACTGCACAAACATCTTCATGCCATTTATTCTGAATTCATCACCATGGAATAATTATTCCTTCCTGCTTTCTCACAATGAATTAGTGTTTTATAAATAATGATTTGGGAGGACAAGGTCAGAAAGGGGGGGGATTTAATGAGCTATAAGTAATCCTTATTTACCAACCGCTTGTTTAGTGTCCATTTGAAATTTGAACTGTACTGGGGGGAAAAATGATCTGTGATCTGTCCTCCAATTTCTTCCGACTGTCACAGCATCGCCAAACTCATGAGATGTTGATTCAGGTGCTTGGCAACCATCATGCATTTATGATAGTCACAGCATCTTGCAGTTATGTGATCACTATTTGCAACAAGCAAAATCAATGGGGAAGCTGGAAGGATATGAACCAGGCCAGCAAGGACACTGAGCTAGCCAAGGATAATGGCAGCTGAAATCCAACTCATTTGGACAACACCTGATTGGGGATAAGATAAATGACATAACTCATAGAAAGAACTATATGAACAGTCATTATCTAATTATCAGTGGGAAATGCCATTTTAAATTCTTGGCTCACTGGAGCTGGAATAACCAAGGTATAAATTGTTTTATTGCCACACAAACACATTGTCCTGTGTTTTCATTCGTTTTTATAGAAAGAGAATTTGCTTTAATTGTATTTCAAAGAAGCAGAATTTTTTTTGGGGGGGGGAAATATCCATGGGTGGAAGGTAGAGTTCTTTATGCGGCCAAGCTGTGCATGTGTGTTATTGAAAATTAAATACTGAGGAATAATGTCCCGAAGGAACTTCTCTCAGAGACTTTTTCAGTTATAAAGATATTATCCCCTCTAGTGGGAAATTCTGCAATCAAGACAACTTGCTAGAGGAATTATTTTACTCTTGGTGGAAAACACTCAGATAAATTGCCTGCTGGATTCCTCTATCCACTCAATTCCTCTCTCCCCTGCCTGGGTGGAAAACTTTAACAGGCCTTTTATCCCTGTTATTCCATAAGCATGGTCAATGGATGTACTTAAATGCACCTTGACCTGGCCCACAGATGTGGCGTTCACATTCTCTCATATCTGGAGAGCATCAAGTTGAAGAAATGTTGGGCCCCATGGACTTTTGGATTGTTTTCATTTATTTAAGGTGGAAAATGTGGTTCTGTAGGGAGGAAGGTGGGAAGACTCCGGAATTGAATGGTCTTCATTACTTTTTTTATAGCATTAAAGATGTAAACGGTTGAGCCTTTTGGATTCGTTGGGGAAGGGAGTTGGTTTTATGGAGGTCCTCCTGCTTTGCAAGAGAGGAGGATCAATGAGAGAGAGAGAAAGGGAGGGAGAAAAGGAGGGAGGGTGGAGAGAGAGAGAGAGAGAGAGAGACGGGGGAGAAGGGAGGGAGCGCTCCAAGGGCGGAGCTCGGAGGCAAAGAAGTGGATAAATAGGGAGTCCTCGGCTGAGAACGAGGAGAACTTCTCCGTGCAGAGAGCCGGTCAGCACCGCGGACAGAGGCACCCAGCAACCGCGCCATTGACCTTCCTGCTTCTCTTGCGCCCTCCGGTTGCCCAAGACTCGCGCCATGACCGCGGAGGCTTACCTGCAAGAAGCGACGGTCTCGGCAAGCCAGTTTTTCGCGATCTGGCGCCATTACGACGCTGATGGTGATTGATTGCAGCAATTGTCCCATTCTCCTAACCCCGTCAGGCTCGGAACTAAAAGTGGGGGGGGCGGGTGGTGGTGGTGAGAACGCTCAACTGCAAAACTAGGCGAGGGACTCGTCCTCCTCCTCCTTGCTCTACTGTAAGCAGGAAACTTTGTCGGGCACAAGTTACAACTTTTACCTCTTTACATCTGAAACGAGGGGACGTTGGAGAAAACCGACATTTTCGGAAGGAACGAGGGCGGACCAGCTTCCGAGTGGTCGGTCGGTCGGTCGCTCTGATGGCGTTGGGACTTCTAGCTATTTGCCCTTCGTTCGGCAGCTGAACGCCTCTAAAAGTCCGAAGCGCCTCCCGTAAAACACAGCCGCGTAATCTAGAAGGAAACGGGGCATTTTCCTCGGGGAGGCTGAAACCAAGACTGCAACCTTTATAAGTATTTTCCGAAGTCTGGTTGCACTCAGTGGGAGTTTTGATCTAAGCATAGGATTGCTCTGTTAATTTGCAAGTCTGGTTTTCTATATACCGGCAGGGAGGAAAGAGAGAAACCACTTAGAGCTGTAACCATTATGTTCTCTCTCTCTCTTGGTGTTGCAGGCAATGGATACATGGATGGAAACGAACTGCAGGGTTTTATCCAAGAACTTCAGCAGGCGAGACAGAAAGCTGGCTTGGTAGGTTAAGATGGGTTTTTTTCCCCTTCTTCTTTTATAAATATAATAGGAATAGGAAAATGCCCAGAGTAACTGGGAGTTAGATGGCATGTACATTTAATAAATAATAATAATAATAATAATAATAATAATAATACTTAACTCTAATAACCATGCTCTAGTAACGGATGACTATGATATATACATGTTTGGTCATGCACATATCAGCTTAAATACAAATGGATAAAACTGGAGAAATAGAAAAGTTGTGGCTGGAAAGTATGGAATCCAGATGAAAAAGCAAAATCTCATGAATCATCCCTCAACTAAATCATTCCAACTCTTGGTTGATATTAAACAGCTTACTGCATTTGAAAAGAAAGACAGAAAGACTTTATTCCAGTCACTGCCAATAAAAATACAATCAATGAAATGAATGCTATCCCCTAACAACAAAAACTGTTAGCAACCATTTGTGGGTAAACCTTACACATATTTTTTGCAACTTTTAGAGAAATAAGTTTATCTTTATTATTTAACATATATGCAGATTAAAAGCTACCAGAGGGCCTTGCGATCTGAATAAAACAAGTGTGATCAACTTCTTGTGAAGGTCCCTGTAGAACTGGCAATACAGAAGAACATGGGTTGTGGTTTCTATAGCACCCATATCACAGGGGCAGTATTGGGTTTCATGTGGGGTTTTCCTATACTTTTCTTGCAGGATAGCTGTGGGGTGAATATTAAATGGAACTAAGGATAAAAGTCTCTTAAATTGGGGTGCTGTGATATGATATAAATATGAAACTGGTTTAGACTAATATTTGAATTTCCAGTTATGTCGTGAGAAAAAGCAGCAACTTCTGTTTGATTTTTCTATATCTAAGATCCTTTGCCTTAGTATTGCTCTTTCTTGATCTAACTTTAGGATGGCATCACTGGACAAACCATGGAGGCTCACTCAAAGATGCTTTTTCAGGAAGCAGCTGGATTTCCTTGTTTTTTCTTTTGAAGACATTTCGCTTCTCATCCAAGAAGGTTCTTCAGCTCTGACAGGATAGTGGGGAATGGAAGGATTTATATTCCTTGTAGACATCTAGTAATTTTGCTTCCTTTTAGATGGTTGTTGAAGCACTTGGAGGTTTATCTGATATGTCAGAGCTGAAGAAGCTTCTTGAATGAGAAGCAAAACATCTCCCCCCCAAAAAAAGTCCAGTTTCCTCCTGAAAAAGCACCTTTGGGACAACCATGACCTGGATGGCTAAGAATCTCTACAGACCCATAGAGGCTCAGTTTCCTTTGGATTGCTGTTCCTCAGGAATATAGGTCTGTCAATATTAAATGGATCAGTATGCTAGAATGGTGAAGTATTTTCAATCAGTGGGTAAAGATATTTATCCAAAGATTAGTTTCAAATTTATTGACTTCGGCTTCCTGTTGAAATACTGCATTTGGAAAATAGCAGGTAACCTGGAAGATACTTCTTAGCAATTTTGTTTGAATCTCTCCTATGGTGATGATACTGTTCTATGGTCTTAACTGAGCCCCATATAGCAATTGTGCTTGGGCTTTAGCTTCAAAAAACTTAATTGCAGCAGAAATAAACTGTGATCCTCTGGAAAAATAATAAGTTGATGTAGTTGATGTAGATCTCTGTGCATTGTGGGAAACATAATCCAGGTGTTCACTTCTGCTTCTGAGGCTTGAAAAACTATTCCTAGATATCTAAAAATCTTAACCTGCTCGATGGACTGCCCACCTAAATTCCAGCTTCTCTATTTTGGGCATTTAGAGAAAGTAAGGATCTTGGTCTTAGCATAATTTATTATTAGTTCCTCCTCAGTGCAGTGATGATAAGTGATCTCAGAGCTCTTTTAAGGCCAGTGGAGGTTAATAACAGGATTATTGCCTCATTGGCATACAGAAGTAAACTGATACGTCTTTGAACTAATTTAGGGGGATGGAAGGTAGGGCTACTTAGGTGAAGAATTAACGAGTTTACATAATAGTTGAATAAATCTGGAACCAATACACAATCCGGTCTATCTCCCCTCCTTACAGGTATTTCTTTTGTGACATGTCCTGGATTACTGCACCTAACCATCAGTCTTGTCAGTTTTCTCATGCATTTTGATGAGCAGCAGGAATAGAAATTGTTATTTGTGGTATTCTTTTTTTTAAATTTATACCAATGTAATTAATTTTTGCCAGTTAAATTAATTAATTTCTGCCCGTTAAATTAATTAATTTAATTGTAGATATTCATCTAAACTGACCTGAAATCGATAAACGCTGCATTAAAAAATTGTCCTGAGTCGTACTAGGTATTGCAATACCGACTCTAATGTTGATTGTCCTGTTCTAAACACAGCCTGTTCAACCCTAAGAATATCCTTAGATTCAAGCCTGTCAATTAGTTTTGCCTCCTGTAGATATTTGGCATACATTTTGCTAATCTGTCTTAGCAAACTGATTGGGCGGTAGTTAGCTGGATCATCCCTTTTGCCCTTCTTGGTATTATAATAGTCAAGCCCCAATCCTTTGGTATCATGGCCAAATGACCTACTGCTGTGAAAAGTGAAGCTAGTACTGAGATCCACCATTCCAAATTATTTTTTAGTATCATACATAATAAATTTTGGAACTGGGGCTTTATACCGAGTTTAAACTGTTCAGTTACATTTCTGATCTCTGAATATGTGACAATCTCAGTGGGGAAGAGAGATTACACCCAAGTTGGTCAGGGAATTTTGTTTGACCATGTAGGGCAACAAAATGTTACGCAATGAAGATCTATTAGTGCCGTTGGAAATTACCATTCCCCAAAAGATGGCAGGATTTTTTTTTTGCACTGACAACCACAATCAAGAGTTACCAAATACCCACATTGCACCCCCATCCTCTTTTTTTTATATATAGATGAACTGTACTGTGTTTATTTCACTAGGTCAGAAATGGAACAAAATTTCAATTTTGTTTGTTTCAAAATAATTTTAGGTAGCAATTTAGAGAATTGCAAGCTTCACATGCCGTGTTCTGGGATCAGGCCTAAGTGCAATAGGTTGAGAGTGGACAATTAACAATGATTGAAATAATTTGTTAGGTTATTGAAACTAGCCAGAACAATTACAGTTAACTTGCTATCCCCTATGGCTGGTTGGCTCCCCTCAAATAAAGTTGGTGATTATTGCTGCATGCTGAGGTGTCCATTTAGCATGAATAGGGCAAAGGTCATGGGCCACAATTGTAGTGTGGTAAAAGGGTAAAATGTTCAAATGCAAAGTAACAAAGTTAAATAGATAGGGAATTAAGCTTTGTGAGATCCCAGCATAGTCTAATAGGGAACTATTGCTACTGGACCCATGTGTAAACTTAACTGGATAACCATCACTGGTGGTCTCATTTAATACTACTGGATTTGTAAAAGTTTGAAACAAAACAAAATGCTCTACAGCAGTGGTGGGTTATTGCCAGTTCTGACCGGTTCTATAGAACCATTAGCAGAAATTTTCCCCCACTCGCTGAACCGGCAGTAACTGCCGGCTGGCTACGCCCCTGAACCAGTCCTCCGGCAGGAAATTGTTCCTCTGGGTTGAAATTACCTAAAAAATAACCCTCTGTGCATGTGCAAAACATGCACTTCCGGAGCAACCCAAACCGATAGCGAAGGTAAGTGGAACCCACCCCTGCTCTACAGTCATTGTTTATAGTACATCCTGAGATTGGCGGAGTAAAATAGATGGTATTATAGGAAACAATGGCTGGCAATGGAGTTTAGCAAAGAGTGATTTATTGTTTGCTCCAGTTCTTGTGTTAAAGTCACCACTAGTATTAAGTATGCAACTGGGAATGCAACCCTTAAATCTCTGACATAGGTCTATATATTTTATCCCTTGTTTCATCTGTAATCATATTTGCAGGGGTGGAATATAGTCATTAATCATGAGGAGTTGGCTCTTCCTGAATTGCAGGAGAGCTGCCAATGCATACCAGTTTGATAGTTGTAAACTAGTTATTTGAGCTTGTAATGAGGCAGATGTTAGAATACCTTATCCCCCACAAAGCTTTCCATGTCCTATGCTAGGAACAGCTTCCAATGTAATTGTCTTAAGCCCTTCGACTAGTAGTTTAGCCACATACAACTTTTCCTGGGGGGGAAAAAGTCATAACTAGAGATATATGCCAGAAAAAGATGTGTTCCTACTCCTGGATTTCCATCCTGTGATGTTCCACGAAATAAAAGCCAGGGAAGTAAATATTGGTTGAATGTCATTCAGTTGGGCTGGGCAAAGTTATTACTGTAGGCATTTCCTGAGAAACACTGAGAGTGAGGTTGTATATCCCATGTCTCCTGCATTGTCAACTGCAGCACTGGAGCAGGCTATCTCAGATATCCAGGTGGCCTTTAATGAGGCCGAGATGGAATCCTGTAAATGCTGATCTGAAAATCAGTTGTTTGTGGGGTTACGTTTGCAGCTCCTGGTGGTATGTTGGGGTTCTTCAATGACACCAGCTAGTTGTTTGTCTGATTGCCAGTCTTTGACGAACGCTGGAGACGAATTCATGTTAGTAGCACTTTTGAACCTTCTGCATGGGGCACAGAAACTAAAATCAATGGGCAGTTGTCCTGTCCAGTGTGGATCAAGTTTGTGTAAGGTTGTCTAACTTCTTTACTAAGCCCTCCTGTTTATAACCTGGCAAGGATCCAATTTTCTGCTTCTAGCGGTTCAGCTGCAATTGGTCCTTCTCTGTCTGCCTGAAGTTGCTTATCTAAATGAGCTTTTCCCAAGAAGAGGGCTGGTTTTGTTATCTTTGCAGCTGGGACAGCAGCATCCATTCCTGATTTCTCAAAATTAAAGTATGGTAGTATCTTGATGTAATCACCCAATGAGTGGAGAGATACCGTATGTGGCTCAAAAAAATACACAGTGGAAATATGAGGAAAGTGGTCAGCATGGACTTAATTTTGAAAAACATATTTAGGGTTATAGACTGCTTGAATGTCAGCAAAATGTGTGTAGAGTCCATCTTTTTAGGCAGCCATTTAGCCCAATGTAAGTCAATTGCACAGTAATGACGAAGAAGTAGCTGACTGAGGGAGTAATATATTGCTTTCTTGAACCTCACCATCTACTGCTGAGTCTATTAAAGCTGATTTGTAAGTAAATCTGATTAGTTTGCAACACATGGTTGCTTTAATCTTGATGTTCAGCCCTCCTGTGCCTCAAAGTTTGGAGGACAGATTTATTTGGAGTCTGTTCCCTTTTCTCCATCAGTTTGCGGTATAAAGTTTGTGTTTTCAGGTTACAGTAGCTTGAGCATTTTTGGATCACGGTTTCCTGCTTCAACAAGGTGAGTCAATTTATTGTGGAAGGATTGAGTAAATGCCTCAAGGCAGTCTTTCAGCAAGTCCACGTTCAATTTGGTTTCTGTTTAGTAGTCAAAAATTAGCAATGAAGTCCATGCAATCAATTGGCTTTGCTTAGATGTGAGTTCTGTAGTCTCATTTTTAGAAATCTGTTCCTGGAAGGATTTTTGTTTAGAGGAGATGCTGCAGTTGAACATGCAGCTGCTTCAGGAGCCTGTTATATCTAAAGTGCCTAGGGAATTTGGTTCCTTAATGTTAGAAGTCCTCTGCACTATCATCTTGTATCTTATTAAGTCCCAATTAATATCTGTTTGAAGCATGTCCAGGAGTTTAGTGGTAATGCTGATGTAGGTGCTGTCATTACTTACATTTTGGTTTTCAGATGCCTTCTTTTCAAATCCCATTTTGTCATCTGTTTTGTTGCTTAGATGATTTGAGCAATATCTGTATGACAGAATTCATTCTTTGTCATTTCTTCCTCCTTCCCATGCATTAATCTCTTGGCGGTAATGTGTACACAATTCTTCTCAGCTAGTTGTTTGGAGATTAGTCAAATACGGTTATGCACCGGAACCAGTAATTAAAAAAGTGGATTAGTCTGATAATATAAGATAAAAATAGAAAATTACAGTGCACTCTGATTGCTAGATGCTTTTACTTCGCCATCTTAGTTCTTCCTCTATTGAAATATTTACTTGCACTGTGTTTTTTTTAAAGTGTGGATAAAGGAATTTCTTTTAGAGTAAGGATACAACCTTACTATATAGGCTGAAATATGTTTCTGCCCCTTTGTGGCCAAGAAACAGATCTGCACACAGTATACACAGATTCAAAAATGCAAATTCTCACACACTTGCATCTCTACTGAATGGTGATCAATTGGAATGATTAGCAATTCATGTATCTAACGTAGATTTTTGAAAATGTTTTTTTGAAAGAAAAATAAAATAGAAATAAATTGATGCGTGACTTGATATTTTAAAAAGGTGTTGGCATTCATAGCATATAATACATATTTTTCTGAATATTGCTGAAAATATTTTTTTACTGGTTTCTGGGCAAGGTTTATCTGCAACCGCTTTCCTCATACTGAAACATCCTAGAGATGGTTTAGATCTACAACTTGTAGGATGAATATCTTAGCTGGTTGTTGCTGTTTTTTTCTTTGCTGTCATAATCTAGTTAGATGATGTTAGTTTAAGGAAGGTTGCTTATTCAGAATTTGCTTTCTGATGAAATTTATATCTAATTATTAAGTGTCCAGTAAAATTATCACAGTATCAACATAGCTTGGTACTAACATTTAATCATTAGCTAGTTGCACAGCTACATTTAGTTGCACAGTCAATTTCATTCATGCCAGAGTTAATTGCCTTAAGTTCTGGATGCCTTTGTCCTATTTCAGATTTGCTTTAATTATAGGGAGAATGGAAAAATCTACCTTCACTTCTCCTCTTTGTTTGACTTTCCAGTATAAGGTTTACTGCCACTGATAACTCCAAGTGCTCACCATTGCATTGATAAATAATTATAAGTGATTATACTATTGTTATACCATCCAATAGTTTCTCTTCAGGATCTATGAGAATCCTGTGTCATTATTCTGTATTTCACATTGAAACCTGATGCTTCAGTTGCAATGAATATAGATTATTGATTGAAAAGTTAATACTTTTATTATTTTGGTTTATTTTTCTGCCTTGTGCATTTCTGGAGAAGACTATAAACAATTTAGAAATAAGAAGCACAATAAAAACAGTGACATAATATGGCACCATATACCAAAAGCATAAAATAATAATAACAGATTTAACGATTGTTCATAAGAAAAACAAAACAAAAAAGTCTGCCTACAGAATGTTGAAGAACCTGATCACAGCAGAATAGAAGAGAATGGAGAAAATCACAAAATAAAAGACATGCAGCTAGGAGTAAAATAATTATGATAAAAGACAGCAAAGATTGTACCTATCTTAATAGGTGCCTTGTTGGGTATGATACCAAAAGAACTGGAGCACCACTTGACACCATGGGCACTGACAAAATCCCCATCAGTCAATTGCAAAAGGTAGCTATTTGAAACAGCTTACATTTTGTGACAATACCATTAAACATTATTGGCTTACCCCAGGTCCTTAGATGGACAAATCCAAAATAAACATCTGATTGTGAGATCAAGTATGATCAAGTATGATTGTGAGATCAAGTATGTTCAAGTATGATAATAATAATGTTATAAGTGAAGGCATCATTTGAGTGAAAAAAATCATAAAGTCCAAGCAATACTATCAGGGCAATTAACACCTGTGCAGTTTCAGTCATTAGATACACATCTGGAATAGGGGATTGGCCTCAAGCAAAACTAAAAGCTCCTGGATAGGAAGTCCAGAAAGATAATGACAATGAATCACGTCTATCATCCAAGCATCAATGTTGACAGACTCTACTTACCAACGAGCATAGGAAGGCATGAACGTTGCAAGTACCCCAGACAATTAAAGAAGAATATCTGAAGGCCAGTGAATAAGATGCACTGAAGCTGGTACACCATGAAGACTTAATGAATAACAGAGAAACTAAACTGTCCTACAAGACAAAACCAAATGAAGAATAGAAGAGAGACATGGCAAGGCAAAGTATGTGATGGCTTGAACATAAAAAACAACAACACCCTAGCAGGCAAAGCAGATAACAAGACATGGCAATGGCTATGTAATAGAAGTAGAACAGCTATGGCAAAAGAAAGCAAAAATAGTACTAATAGTAATAGGGCACCTTAGATGTACTACCAAAACATCTGGAGCACCACTTGAACATTATCAGCATTGACAAATTACCATCAGTCAATTGCAAAAGGGAGATTTATTTGGAACAGATTTCATTGTAAAGTGATACTCTTAATACCATCATGCAACAACATCTGGTTATCTGTATTCATATATTCTCAATATTCAGTACCGTGTAACTGAATTCTCTTTGTCTGAGAATTGTCAGCTAATAACGTATACTGTAACTACATGTCAGTTCCAAACATAGCTACGCCTAGAGCAAACCCACTAAAAATCATAGGGAATACTAACTAGCTTAATGTAGCATAGCTTAATACAGATTCACCCCAAGGCAGAAAATGAGCTTTTACAGTGTACCAGTCAAACGGAGTGCAGATTAAACCTTCCCACTGACCCCATTCTAAACTGAAAGGAAATAAATGTTTTCCCAAGAAACTGGGCAATCACTTCTGATTATGTTCTGCTGGGCTGATGGTTTCATGGTTTTCTTGTGCCAGTCTTAAGTCATATGCATGATTAGTTTACGTTAAAAAAAGAGAGTTATTTGGCAATGGGCTGACCCACTGTTCCTGGATTACTGTGTTGCTGTGTGCATTTAGAAGTACATCTGAGTGGATATTGTCACCCATCTTCTGCATACTCCTGGTTGAATACATATGACTGAAGGAGTAGATCATCACTGTATCGTGAACACTCAGTATAAAGAGTATATCTCCCCTTTCTGGAATGCTTTTCACATACTTTGTCAAGAGGCCAAAATAGTTCCTTTAAAGGAAACACCCTGGAAATGTGAAAATGGCAAAAATATAGAGTAGTGACTAATATTCATTATAGTTAGATATAACAAGAATCCTGATTTGGTTTTTAATTCATAGATTTCTTTACATATCTTAAATCTTCACCTGAAATTTAATCAAAATCAAACAGAAATTTTTCACTTTATAAATTCATTTTTCAACCATCCATGAACTTAATTCTTTTTTCCCCCAAGGCGCCTCTTAATGATAATGTTAATATCTTAATGAATTAAGTTGCACCTTTTCTTTTTTAACGAGGTTGGCCTCTGTCTAGAGGTCAGCTTCCATCTACTCTGCAGTGCAATAATTCATTGCTTTGGAATTTGGGCAAAATTTCCGGGATGGATTATGATCTTGTTTCCTTTTTGTCTTTGCCTTAAAAAAATAATCAACATGCTTTATATCTACAGGGCTTAACCCCAGAAATGAAAACTTTTGTGGACCATTTTTCAAAGTGTTCTGATGGAAAAATAGGAATTGTAGAGGTAAGATTGCTTCTTATTCTGCATTAATGTACATGCTGTGCAGTCGTAGCTGTGCAGAGACACATAATATGATATTTATGTATATTTCATGTTTCTAAACCACCCATCTTCCTCAAAAAGGGTGGTACTGTATAATATAACCAATCAATAATGTATAAAAATTAACATTAGAAATTAAAATTTTCAAAAGTATAGAATAATGCAATTTAAACATCAAAAGGGAGGGATCCTAAAATGGTCACTTAGCATTGGATTATTACAGGCAGGGAGGAGCTCTCAAAGGATTGGCCAGCCCCATGTTGTGGAAGGCCAAAAGATTGGGAGACTTTCTTCACCACAAACCAGGGGGAAGCAGCCGAAAACGGTCTCTTCTAGACCCTACCAGTCAAAGTTCCTTGACTGACTTGGTCTGTAGCGTATCTTCTCTGCCTGATCAAGTGAGACTGGCTGCTGAGATTGGGCAAAATCGGTTCGGGAGGTAAACTGGTCTTGTGTCATGTAGGACTTTATAGGTGATAACCTGGAAACAAATTGGTGCCCAGGAAAGTTTGCAGTATAAGTGTGTTATATGTGACATTCATACACTGTAATACATGTATATTTTACAGTGGTTACTAATACTAAGGTACAAGATTATACAGCCATCTTTTGTCTTGTGGGCCTAGTCAGATTATAGTTCTCTAGTCTGAGGAATGGAAGGGGTACCATTTATATCATCTATTTTTCTTCTATGTGGATGTTCTTATTCTGAAGGGAACTCATTTGTAATTTGCATGTTATCTTGAGATCATTTTATAAAATAGTAGTGAGGTGGCAGTAGATTGAATTTGTCCTGATATATGTTCAATCAATACCTCTGAGTAAACTGTAAACTCTTAGTTGTGCTGTCTCTACTTGCCATTCATGCAACTTAGCAAGGACGTTATTAATATTTCACCATAAACCAAAAGAGGATAGATTGATACCATCTACTCCCTTTCAAAAGATTAGTGCAACTGAAGCTTTCATCATATCTTGATCAGCATAAATTTAAATCTGTGCTCCCCAATCAAGTATATAACAGTTTGCTTTGGGATTTGCTTTGTTCAAGCAAAAACAGAAAAGTGTGTCCTTTAAAGAAATCCAGAGGAGAATATTTAAGAGGATTAGAATTATTTTCTGATAAACCATGGAAAGATGCAAAACTAGATGTGTATACAGGTTCCAGCAATGGTCATAAAATATGATATTCTCAAGTCCACAAGATGGTTTGAAACAGACCATCTTACAAAGCTTATGTCCCATCTTAGGGATCTGTTTCTGCAGTTCAGAGGTGGGTTCCTACCGGTTCTATAGAACCAGCAGTAACTCTGCGGTGATGTCACGGAGCTGGTTCCATCAGCATCTCCATGAGTGCTGCCATCTTGGATTTTTTTATTTCTGCATGCGCGCATGAGCGCTTTATGTGCACGCACGCACACACACGCACGCACACACACACAGCATGACCCTGAGCAAACCGGCAGCAAAAAGAAGCAGAACCCACCCCTGGTACAGTTTCAACTTTTGGTCATTGCTGCATGACAAAGTAAGGGATCTACAGTCCTTCAGCAGCTGTTGCACCACAGAAACTGTTGGCATAGTAGTTAGGCTAATGGGAATTGGAGTCTAAAAACATCTGAAAGAAAAATAAGCTTCCGGGCCCTGCCATACAATAGTGACTTAGTGCTGACCAAGTATTCCGTGACATTTCTGGAAAACAACTCCTGGAAAAAAATCCAGATTCACTATAGGAGATATTTTCCAGTCAGTCTCAAAAAAGACATTCATTACAGAAAATACTCACAATATTGAAATAGCGTCACTGGATGATTTGGTCCAGTCCTGAAGCCAGCAGTTCTCAAGGATTGTAATTGCTTGATTTCAAGGCCACCAAACATCTTGTTATGAATCTGTTAATTCATGGGAAGTGCAGGAGGAAGAAATGAATTGAAGCCACACTGTGTGTAAGAGTCATTTGCACATTCTTACTGCCATAAATCAACTGTTTTGTACAGCTTCATGATAGTCTGCAATACACTATTTTTCTAGCCATACTGACTCTACGTCGTCTACCAGGTCTAGCCTAGCAATTGACCTAAATCATAAAATATCAAAAGATTGGTACTCTCTTGCTGAGTCCTGGAGATGAGCAAGGATTTTTAAGATTTCAAGATGCTCATTAGAAGAATGTTCATTCATTCTGTTGCCTACCTTTCTTCTCATTATATCTTATGTTAGTGTAATTTTGCCCCCAGATAGGACTATCATTTTGTCCACTGAGGTCAGTGGCTTAGTAACTCCAATATGGGGAAAGCTCAAAATATTAACATTACTCTTCAAATTTTATTTTGACTTTGTTTTCTATATTGAATTGAAATAATTGATACATCCTTTTGAAAGTAGAACACTTCCTTGGATGGCACTACAAGAAAATAAGCCAAAGGCAAATACTCCTCTGAAAAGATCTTGAATGCACTACTTCTCTCTTCTCAGACTCCTGTTGCTGATTTTTCTAGATGATGTTCACTTCATCCATCCTTTCCTCATTTTTCCACTGTTAAAAAGTCAATTTCTTGTTTCTTCCTCCGACTGTTTTTTTATGAAACTATACTTCACCCCTTAAATGGTATAATTTAAAGGAAATTGTGGAATACAATGTCGAACCTATCATTCTTCCTTCCTTCTTTATCTGAATCTTATTGAAATCCATCATCATCACTCTGCTAAACAAATAATTCCCTCCCCACTGCCAAACTACTTACTAAGACTGAATTACTGTTACTATTAGTCTTCTCATTATTCCTATCACCCATCTCCTCCCACTTATGACTGCAGGACTGTAACTTGTTGCTTGTATCCTATGACTTCTTATTGAT
>JANHFT010008544.1:36079-46287 GCA_032467955.1 Pseudoxenodon macrops
ATGTGAAAACAAACATTAAATAGAAAAAAAACCCTTAAATATAAGATGTAGAATCTTGCCAACAATAACAACCAGTAAGAATATTTTATTCATCTGGTAACAAAAGGTAAGAAAGAAGGGAGGGGTAATACATAAATGAAAAGGGAAAGGGGGATCAGAATGATTAGTAGGATAAGGAGCCTCAGCGATCCGATAAGCAAATACCAGTCAATAATTACAAATGAATATATTGTTTACTTGAAAGGGATTTGGGTTTAAGAGCATACCAGAATTAACTGCAAAATGGATTGTTTGAAATAGAGAGTATCCTGACTTTCTAATTAAATTTTATTAACTGGGTGGCCCTTTCCTTCAATTGTTGTCTTTGAGAGAAATACTTTTACAGCTTTGTAGAAAGCAGAGATAAGGAAAAGCCAATCTCTATAGGGAGGCCAATTGTTTTTTTCGCTTCCAATATTCCTATCCATTCTCATGTCAGACATCCAACCAGAAAACAGTACTGAGTACCTGAACCTACTCTGATAATAACTTTAATAACCCCTATCCTAAGGAGGTCCATCCAGTGGGACCAAGAAGGGCCTTCTCCATGGTGGCTCCCTCCTGGTGGGACTTCATCCCCACAGAGCCCTATTTTGACACTCTTTTGCAAGACCCTGAAGACCTGGTTGTCAAGGCTCCGACTAATGAACCCAAGGAAATCAGAACTGAGACTTGGCTCCTTTTCAAAGATCCTGTTTATTGAGTACATCATATTGGCATAGCTTCAATGGAAAACCAAATCTAAATCTTTCCTGCAGTTTTGGTATAATTAAGCTAGGAAATAACCCCATCCCCAAGTATCACAGATCACATTGGTCACTTGGGTTAATTGGCGGGCTCTTCAGACACTCCTTCCCCAGCCTTATCGGTTGCCAGTAGAGATGACCTTGGTTCTCATGAGAAAGTTCTTTGTTGTGTCTAGTAATGCATTCCGACCTCCTTCCCCCCTTCCTTCTCTGTGTGGCAACTGAGGAACAGAAAGATGGCTGTGGCCAGGTTCAGTTCAACGTTGACACTGGTTTTGTCAACAGGCCTGGGAACTTTAGAATAAAACGAAGCCCATAAATGGCTCATTGACTGTGGGTGGGGGGTGGTATTGCCTTTAATTGTTTTTGTTTGGGATTTTTACCCTTGAAAACTGCTTGGAGTCTCTGAGCCTGAGTTGGGCAGTCATCTAAATCTTCTTAACTAAATAAATAAACTTTATAGAGTTCAAGACAAAGTAACTGGACAGCTCTAGCTAGTTACAATATCACAGAATCATAGGGCTGGAAGGGACCTTGGAGGACTTCTAGTCCAACCCCCTGCCCAAGGCAGGAGTCTTTGTATCATCTCGGACAAATGGTTGTCTAATCTTTTCTTGAAAGCCTCCAACGATGGAGCACCTACAAATCCGGGAGGCAAGCTATTCCATTGAGTCTATGATTGCACGATTATATATTTAAAATCCATGTTTAAATAATCCATAAATGTTCATAAACCCTATGCTTATGAAACAAGTTTAAGGGCTTACCAGGTGAACCACACCAGTATATATCAGCAAACATTTCTGGAGGGCAAGCAAGACTTTTGTAAATCTGCCAGTTTCCTTGGGGCATACAGGATCGAAATGGGACTATTCTCTTGCTCTCTTGCTGTTTTATTATCTCTTAATAGCTCTGCTAATGTTTCCTGCATTCCTTCACCAACTTTATCACTGCGTTCCTCTACAACCTGCTTCCCAAGAATGCCTATGCATATTGCATGGAGGTCTGCCAGAAGAAAACTTTCACACATAAAATGATTTGCACAGTAGCTTCCATATGAGTAAGAACTCTGCTGCTTTTGGTTTCATGCTACTGTATTGCTCTTTAACTGGCTGATTACTTTTCTATCTTCCGCTTCATTTGATGTCCCCGTCTCTGATTAGTTTTGTTCTTCAGTATTAGTCGGCTTTGCTGAGTCTAGCTTAAAAAGATGGCTTCCTTTCATAAATAAACTCCATGTTTTGGGCATTGCTTGTGTAATTTTTGCCATGACATCACAGAAGGCAACAGTTCAATTCCCCGATTAGCCTGACAGCTAGAAAATTCAGCACCCCAGATTGCATGCTGTGCAGGATGCCCCTTTACCATGTGAGTCCAAGGTTAAAGTAGACAGATTTTCAGAGTGGGAAAGTCACATCACTTGTAAATCATTGTCCTATAGACATTTACTTGAAGATTAGCTGAAAAACTCCCTAAAAGTCCCAACCTCATGCATATTTATTTAGAAAAGCCAAGAACAAAAATACAGGTTTTGAGTAACCATTGGGATATACTATATCTCCATGTACCACCTTTCTGATACCAAAAGCTGCACTGGATTCATACAAACATATTAAAAGGTAAAGGAAAGATTTCCCTGTCCGGATGTGTCCAACTCTAGGGCATGGCGTTCATCTCTGTTTCTAGGCCAAAAGAGCCGACATTGCCAAAGACATTTTCTGTGATCATGAGGCCAGCATGCCTATATGCCATACTAGTAGATGAAAATTTAGAAGTTGCAACTACTTAACAGATGCTATATAGCTTTATTCAGCTGGTGTTGTTGTTAGTTGCGAAGTCCTGTTTGACCCATTGTGGCCCGATGGACAAAGTTCTTCCAGGCCTTCCTGTCCTCTACCATCCTCTGGAGTCCATTTAAGCTCACACCTACTGCTTCAATGACTCCATCCAGTCGCCTCATTCTCTGTTGTCCCCTTAATTGTCCCCAACAGTAGGCTCTTCTCCAGTGAGTCCTTCCTTCTCATTAGGTGGCTAAAGTATTTGAGTTTCATCTTCAGTATCTGGCCTTCTAAAGAGCAGTAAGTGTTGATCTTCTCTAGATGAGATTGCTTACTTTTACATAACTGCTGTAATCTTCATTCCCATTTAGTTTTGATAGATATTGTTCTTTATAGCAGCAACAGTACAAAGTTTGATGTGCAAAAATAAGATGACACAAAGGTAATCAGTATACTTATATTCTTCTCATTTAATAATTTAATATCATTGGCCATTCATAAAAACACTGTGCCACTGCTAAGAAAGCTTGGCTACCTGAGGTAATATTAGCTACAGTTTTTTACATGACATAAGACACTTGACTATATAAAACCTAGCTAATGCTATACTGTAAACTCTTATCTAATATATTTCATGATATTTGTAAATTTCTTGTTTAATCATTTTGCATTTGCTCCATTTTCTTTTTATCTCTTTATTTTGTTCGTCCTTTTTTTCTCTTTTAAAATGTTTAATTAAAACAATACAAAATCCAAAAGGTTCAAAGCTCTCCATATAGTGGAATAAGAAGGACCTCTGCTGAAAACATGAATAGATTGGATTTGTTAAACCTATTATTTCTTTTCAAGAATACAAAGCAATGGGATGAGCACTTCACAAGAAACTGAGCAAGGCAGCTAGAGTAAAATAATGTAAAGTAATCTACAAATTAGATTAAAATATAGTTCCCCATATTCTATACATTTAATGTCTTGAAATAAAAAAATATTTCTTACAAAAGTTTTAAATCAATAACAGAATAACAGTTGGAAGGGACCTTGGAGGTCTTCTAGTCAAACCTTCCTGCTCAAGTAGGAAACTTGATAACATTTCAGATAAATCTCTTGTAAAGTCTTGTATACCCACAACTTCTGCAGGCAATAATAGTTCTAACTGTCAGGAAATTTCTCCTTAGTTCTAGGAAATGAATGCAACAGAATATAGCAATTATTATTGCAATATTATGGTTCAGTTACTATCTTATACATATACTATTATTATCCTTGGTATTGAATGATTTAAAAAAATAGTTCTTAGATATAATAGATGATAGCCAAGGAAAACTTTTCTAACCTTATATTGTATGCCAATTTCTTTTGGGAATATAAAGCAAGAATTGTTACTAAAGACATTATAGTAAAAAAAAACCACCTTCTTAAACTTCAAATATATACTTTGGGAACTCTCACTACAGATAGTAGGTTTTCATTTCTTCAGCTACACAGAAAGGGTCATTACTGTTTCAATTGAAGAAGTTCACTAACCACAAGACGTATCTATAAAGTCAATACATAAAAGTTCATTTTTTATGTTCATGGTTTAAATGTACACAAGAGACAAAAACATTATAATTATATATTTCAGCCTTTGAAAATAAGGAAACACATTCAATTCTACCTGGAAGAGATAATAAATTATCTCCTATGATAGCCTTTCCCAATATGGGGCACTTTGGCTTTGATGCAATTTTGGGTGTGGAGGGGAACACAACAGGATAGATGATTGACCTCTTTCTGTTTTATTTTGACTTCTTATCGCTCAGAAAAAGACCAGGAAATCCTGATAACAGAAATAGTAACATCATGCACACTTTAAAGCAGATAATACGGGAAAATCCATCAAGCAGTTATGCTGAATCTCATATCACATGACTTCCTCAACAATTTCAGGAGTGGTATTTTACGTCAGCTTATAAACTTGTGAAATATTGAAAAAAAGAAAGAAATAATGTGTTATACCTATATAGCAAATGTCTACATCCACCATGTTGAAATTTTTATGGTTGTGATCTACCATAATAAAATATGTTCTTAGGGACATGGAAAACATGATGTCAAAATCAAAATAAATAAATAAACACATCCATGGCCTGGCTTCCCTTTCCTTTAAATTAGTGAGGGGGGAAAAGCTATTACTGCTCATTGCACCTTATTAAAAAGATAATATTGGAATTAAGTAAATGTTATTTATTTGTGTATGTACCTCAAGGTAAGCTGTTGTGGCAATATAAGCACATGAGGAAATTTATTTTGTATTTACTCAGATTTATAATGAAGTGGGGAAAAGGGGGCTTTAAACTGGTCCCCTTACTTCAGATTCGATTCCTCAAGACCTCAATTAGCACTTGGATGACCTAAGATGCTGAATTCTTTTCAGAGCATGAATCACAAGGAAAAAAACAATGATGAAGTCCAGTTGGATGATGACAGCTGACTCTGTTGTCCCTTTTAAAGAGAGAAGCACTGGTGCTCTCTTTGATTGTCTTGAACAAAAAATATATATAATCAGAGACAGATTTTGTGTTCCTGTTAAAAATGGAATTTCTATGAAGGGAAAGACTGTTCTTAATACAGTCTTCAAAAAGAAAAACAACTTCATTAAATACAAATGCCTGAATTTAAATGCTTATGTAACTAGATTGCATTCAAGTTGACAATAAATGTGGCTGAAGATTGGAAAACTTTCCCATACTCATAGTTTTAAACATAATTTATGTAAAGGACTGTTTAAAACAGAATTTTTGTCTATTGGACTTTCTAGCATTCAACACTTTAAAAGGGTATTAGAATATCAAATGGAAATTTCATTAAGACTGAGAACACTTCTGAATACTTTCTGATGTGATATTAGAACATGAAAGAACATCTTTGTTTTTTAAATAGTAAATTTATAAAAATTACAATTGCAACAATAAAAAGGAATACAAACTAAAAAATGAAAGAATAGAAAGAAAAATAGAAATGGAAGAAAAAATAAGAATGTAGTAAACAAAGCAAATAATTAATAAAGAAGTAACTTCCCCCTTCATCACAATAAATGTAAACAATTTTAGTAACTTATCACCTTCTCTTAAAATATAACATATTGTCTTTTCTTCTCATATTTCATATCTTATCTATAAACAAATCCTTAAAGCCTTGTCATATTTCAGTCATGATGTCAGCAAAAATCCATTAAAAATTACCAGCGATAAGAACATATCTATTTTAACCTTGATCAAATAAACCAACTTTACATTCCTTCCTTTTAGTTTCAACAATCTTGAACTTTAGTTCCCTCAAATAATGTTCTAGAACTTGATTTCTTTTCTTTTTTCTTTATTCCTTCTCAAAAAATTGTTCAAAACTTTAACAAGCCTATTTTATAAATCCAACATAGGGAAATTATCCAGGTCACTCTCTTGGTTTGTTATTGGTATAGACCTTTTTATTTTTAAAACATTGGAGAGTTTCTTTTTTATGTCTCGTATAGTATCTCTTTTGATATAATTCATATAGGCTTTTAAATCCACTTTCAGATCAGTCTTAATGCTGTCAAGCAAAATTTGTTCCTCTTCCATAACTTCTTTTAAACACAGTCTGTCTATAGAAGTAAGCATTCTTTTAAAAAATTCTGGGTTAATATTTTTTAATGTCCCATTCTGCTTCATTCTCTATTTGTAAGCTGAATTTAAATGTTCTCTTTTAATTGTAATCTTTAATTCCTTCTAGTTCTCTCTAGTGACATTGAAAGTCACATCCTATCATGTATTTTCTAAAAGATTTCAAAGCAAAAGCCCATTGAAAGGATACCAACATCTTATTCCAAATCCATTTGGATCCTTAGTTCATTTGTAACTTTCCAAAATCAAAGTTCTAATTACTCAAAGTAATTACTAATTATTTTGCAATTTATTTTTTAAATTTGAAATTTTTTTCACTAAGGATTGAAGGAAACTGACTCTGTGTTTTCAGATTTATCAATCCAAAGTTTCCTCATAGATGAAAAACAATTAACAAGCAATTCCTGAAAGTGATTTGAAAAGGGAGTATGCAAACACAGTATCCTTTTAAGGTCTCATTGTGGTTGAGCACGATGGCTATTTCCATATCTCCCAGAGATTTAAACTCTGGAGGATCTTGCAGTTTCCTCACAAGGAGCAATGTTCTGGAACATTTGTGGGCAACCTCAAATCCTGTCTTTGTTCACAGAGGAGATTACAAAGAACTGGTCTGTTAACTCTTCATTCTGTGGTTGTCACCTCTGCTTTTAACAGAGTTGTCTTCACCATTTCTTGCCCTGAAGTCAAAACTGGACATGTTTGCATGCTGAATATGATTTACAATAACTCTATATTACAACAAATACCAAAAATATTATAATATTTACTGAAGTCTGCCCCATGGGAATATAGGCTTTACATAGGGATGTAGATTTCATTTATGATTTGTACATTGAACAGTCTGTAGAAATTCAAAATTTAAAGATATATTATGCACAATGTAGTCCGTTTCATCAGATGCACTCTTTTTTTTTTTTAAACTTGACAGGAACCAAGTGAAATGTCTCCAGATATTTTGATAACCACTGACTCTACGGTGGTGGTTTTAGGCTTCCTTTTTTGCAATAAAGACACTGGGGAAAGCTGCAGTATTCGAATTTGAGTCTAAATAAGGGTAACTCTCACTACCATTTTTTTCTTCCTGATTAAATTTTGATTTTATCCTTGAAATGGGTCTTTTCTTGTTTAATAAACAATATTTAATATGATTGGTCCTTAAAATTACCCTCATTAGATATGATTTCTCAATGTATTCAAAACATGCATAGACAACTGAACATATTCTACATTGACTGAAGAAATATATTCATGGATTAAATTGAGCATGCTTGATTCTAATTATTTGGAATTCCTAATTGTATGAGATAATTGCATGAAGCACCTGTCTACTGGTATACTATAACTTCCAGGTTAGCCGGTATTGACAAACATCTGGGGATACATTTCCCCCCCAATATTGTTCAACCAGCTATGACTATTGTCTCTCTTCTTTCAGAAAATTTCATTTCTCAGAAAGCAATTTAGTTGTAAAAATAAGAGAACCAGTTTAGTGTAATGGTTAAGGTATAGGGCTACAAACCAAGAGACTGTGAGTTCTAGTTCTACCTTAGGCACAAAGCCTGCTGAGTGATCTTGGGGCAGTCATTCTTAACATTAGGAAGGAGAGAGTGGCAAACCACGTACTTCCAAAACATTGCCAACAAATCTGAAGGGACATGTCCAGGCAATCACTACGAGTTAAGACTAACTTGAAGGATATGGTAAGCAGTAAATCATGATCTACAGACCACAACGGCTGGGTGCACACAGCATGCTTAACCAAATCTAGTCACAGCTTATTATAGTGCATTTTAAATGAGTCTACAATTAGATAAGTAAACCAAGCCTGTGTGAATCAGGGAAAGATATTCTGCTTTTCTGCAACATTTCTTTTGTTATGCCTTCCATCATTATCAGCAGCAGCAGCAGCAAATAATGACAAAGTAGCAACAATAATGCAATGGAAGATCTGCAAGAAATATCATTTGCCTGGAAGAAAGAAATGGTGGGGCCATAAAATAAATAAAGAGAATAGAAAATGAAATTAAATTGCTCTGGGACTTTAGAGTTCAAACAGACAGGAACCTGCCACATAACACCACAGATTTAACTACTGTTGATAAGAAAGACAAAAACATCTGGATAGTGGACATGGCAGTACCTGGAGAGAGCAGAATAGACAAGAAAGAAGTGGAGAAGATAACACAATACAAAGATCTGCAAATAGAAATAGACTGATGATGGCAAAAGCAAGCAAAGGTTGTACCAATAGTACTTTGGCTACTATTTGTACCAATTGCAAAAGGCAGCTTTACACAGAACAGCTTACATCCTGCAATGATATCTGCAACAACATCAAACATCCACATCTGCCTATCCCAGGTCCTTGGAAAGGACTCGATAGTTAGATAAAAATGCCAAATCCAGTCTTATCGTCTGACTGACTTTATAATGAACCATAATAATAATAATCATCATAATAAAAGCTTCTGTAGCATAATAATCAGCTTTAAAGAATGTGCAAATATTTTCTACTCATAAACAAGAGGTTTTGACTATTGGGTTCCTTAATTTAAAACATAAAATCTGACATCAGCCTCAGTTAAAGATAAACGGATTCTCTGTTTAAGTCTACTAACAATGAAGGCCTTAATTCTTCTCACTGTTGATAGGAAGCATGTATGTCATAGTCTTTGTAGACTATGATGTAAATAGGGAGGTCAATACGTGTCTGGAAGAGCATGCTAGAATAACAGGTCAATTTAAATCATCTCTAGAAAAATGTATTCTTCAATTTCTCTAAATTTCTGACTATACAGCACCATCTAGAGGCAAGCTATTACCTATTCAAGTGTACATATTCCACTAAGATCAAAGATCTATATATTCATATGCTTTGATCTTACTGCTCCACTCCAGACATTTTCATCATTAAGCTGTGATGTCACCTGAGAAACATGTGGCAGACCCTCGGTCATAAATCAGCTTTCATTCTTGCTGTTTATTCAAGCCTTCCGTCTATTTGCTTATGCTCTTAATCTGTTAATATGTGGTCTTATTATATAAATTAAAACCTTATTAATTGAAGACATATGGTTCAACAACCATAATCGGTTGAAATACAGATGTTCTCGATTTTTAGCCAATATGTTTATCCTTAGAAAGTTTGACCTTTCCATGGAAAAACTTGCAGAAAGGGCTACATTGATTAGACAGGGAACAATAGCTACTTTTATTGGATATTTTGATGAAAATTGGTAAAAATGAACTTGTGATTTCTAGATTTATCAATTAATATGGGTTGGATATGAGGAGAAAGGAACCATGTTATGTAATTTTGCAGGGGGTAAATGATTTCATGTATATTTATAGCTGTTGTAAAATAGATTGTGTCTTTTTGTTTTCCATTTCTTCTCTTCATTCTTTATTGTTCTCAACACCTTTTTCTTTTTGTTCCTTATATCTTTTTCTATATTGCTTTGTGTTTATCTTTTAATTTTGTGAAAATAACACACACGCATATACTCAATCACAAAGAAATAAAGAGACAAAGACACAAAAAAAGTCACAAGGAAGACCCAGGATCAGGAATAGTTAGCCTCTTGCTCATAATGCTATATCTTTAATGGTAGAAATCTCTAGAAGGGAACAAGCATCTCCGTGTCTGCAGAATTCTTTCTTCATGCAGACCATATCTGAATTATTCTTTTATAAATTTAATTTAAAAAAAATTAAACAGAAGTACCGTACCCCAAATCAGGTTGCCTAATCCAAATGTCAACTTACTTTATGAGAGCGCCACAAGTATGTGTACAAAATGAGATTCATTGAATTGTTGGATAAATTCCTTAGTTTCCTTAGCATTTTCCCCTTTTTCAGTCATCTGACTGACAAATTTCAGGTCTGCCAGAGAACAGTGCTGTTCTTGCCATGTGAAGTGTATGCGTGTGGGGAGAGAGAGAGAGAGAGAGAGAGAGAGAGAGAGAGAGAGAGAGAGAGAGAGAGAGAGAGAGAGAGAGAGAGAG